>CABHPP010121143.1:0-22744 GCA_902168425.1 Peromyscus attwateri | reverse complement strand
AAAAAAAAAAAAATGTCCAAACTCCTTAACACAACATGATAGTATCATATATGTCTACATGCCTCTATTTGCTCTCCATGTTCTGTTTTTCTCAGACAGGGTCTCTCACTAAATCTGGTGCTTCCCATTTCAGCTAGGCTGGCCGGCTGGCTAGTGACTAGTGAGCTCCAGGGACCTGCCTGTTTCTGCCCACCCCCTACCCCCATCTCGTGATTCTCAAGATTCTCTGGAGTTTATCTTGCATTAAAATTGTACCAGACTGGGTATGGTTGAATATACCTTTAACCCAACACCTCAGAGGCAGAGGCCAGCAGATTTCTGTGTGTTCAAGGCCAGCCTGGTATATATAGCAAGTTCCAGGCCAACCAGAGCTACATAGCAAGACCTTGTTTCAAAACGAAGAAAGAAGGAAGAAGGAGAAGGAGGAGGAAAAGGAGAAGGAGGAAAAGGAGGAGGAGGAAAAGGAGGAGGAGGAGAAGAAAAAGTAGTAGTAGTTGTTGTTGTTGTTGCTGTTGTTGAGGTGGCCATGCTGGAAAGATGGCCCAGCAGTGAAGAGCCCTGGCTGCTCTTGCAGAGAAACTGTGTTTAATTCCCAGCATCCATAGGGTGGCTCACAACCATCTGCAACCCCTGATCCAAGGGATATGTTGCCCTCTTCTGGCCTCTGCAAGCATTAGGCATCCACATGATGTACATACATGAAAATAAAATCCTCATATACATAAAAAAAATTATTTTTAAATTGCACCAGAGCTCTGGAATTTATCCTGAATGCTGCATAGACCTAAGTTTTTATATTAATAAATATATTTGATGTGTGTGTGTGCTCCCATTGAAGTCAGGAAATCAATGTTCAGTAAATTGCAAACCAGGCATGATGGTGCATATCTATACTCTCAGTCCTTGGGAGGTGGATGTGAGAGAATCAAGAGTTTGAGGCCAATCTAGGCTATGTGAGAGTGAGATCTTGTCTCAAAAATAAGTAAACAAACAAATAATAAAAAATGTCCAGCTTAGTTATAATTGATCTTCTAAAATGTAATTTCATTTAGATGTAATTTTATTTTAATTTTATTTTAAATTAAAATACAATTTATCATTTCACCTTCTTCTCCTCTATCCAACCCCTCTCCATCTTTCTCTCTCCTGCTCAAATTCATGACCTGTTTTTAATTATTATTGTTATACACACACACTAAATGTATAACTACAACCTACTGAGTCTACATGTATGTATATGCTTTTAGGGCTGACATATGTTAAAACTTTCAGAATTTAATTTGAAAACAAGTCATATAGTTGATAATAATTGAAATGTTTTAAAGTTAAATTCTGTTAGTCTTAATATGTCTTTTTTTTTCAATATTTTTCAACTGCTTTTTTTTCCCTGGGAACAAATTATTTACTTGTTTATCATAAGTAAGACTACATAACCATAATACACAACAGACACTTTTTCATTAAACAGACCAATACACACAGCAAGTCTGGACTTCTGCATATAGTCTGAACACAGGAATTTAGCTTGTTCCATGCTATACATGCTTGTAATGCACAGAAGTCCTGTAACCAAACTAGGATAAAGCACACAAAACTGGTTTTTATTTTAACACAGCATTCAGAAGCATATGATTTTTGTGATTTTATTTACATAAATATTATTTTAAAAACTGCTTTAATGGCCTGGCATGCTGTCTCTCACCTTTAACTGCAGCACTCAGGAGGTAGAGGCAGTTGGATCCCTTATCTTCTGAGACAAGAGTCTCTCACTGAACCCAGTGCTCACCAATTGACTAATGGTCTCCAAGGATCCACATGCCTCCTCCCAGCCTTGCTAGGGCTATAGATGTGCATGACTACCCCTGGGTTTTTATGGGGGTGCCAGGAACTGCAACTCAGGTCTTCATGCTGACACAGTAGGTACTGAGGCAAACCCCAGACCAAATTCATACATTTTTGATGGTCTTAGGGTGTATCTTAGTGGTCAATGTGTTCTTGGAATGGTAATCCCTGGGTTTAATCCCAGTACCACAAATAATGATAATAAAAATATTATCTTGAATATGTAATTCAATCATATTCTTAAAGAACCTGAAGTATAACAAAAACCATATAATAAAAAGTGTCCTTCACATTGCTACCCTCAACCAGGTAGGCTCCTTTCCCCACATGCAACCAATATTAATAATATCCTTCAACAGATCATTTATGGGGGCTGGGGAGATGGCTCATTAGTTGACAGCACTGGCTGCTCTTCCAGAGGACCTGGATTCAATTTCCAGCACCCACATGGCAGTTCACAACTGTCTGTAGCTCTGATTCCAAGGGATCTGGTACCTTCACAGACATACATGTAGGCAAAAGAACAATGCACATAAAATTTAAAAAAATAGATCTAAAAAAAGAGATCATTTATGATTATTCATGAAAATAGGTATATATTGTAATCTTCATTTTTACACAAAATGGTAGCTGTATCAAGACTGATTCTTAGAATTTTGATTTAACAACATACACTGGTATACTGGAACTCATTCTTTATTAATATATCAAGAGGTGCTTCGTCATGTTTATTTCTGCATAGTATTTCAATATTTCAATACAGGATTGTTCTGGTTGGTTTTTGTCAACTTGACACAAGCTAGATTCATCCAAGAACATGGAATCTTAATTAAGACAATGCCCCCATCAGATTGGCCTGTAAGCAAGCCTATACCAACAATTTCTTGACTAATGATTGATGTGGAAGGGCCCAACCCACTATGGGGGGTGATATCCTTTGGCAGGTGGTCCTGGGGTACATATCAAAACAAACAGCAAGCCATGGAGAGCAAGCCAATAAGAAGCATTTCTCCACTGATTCTGCTCTAGGTTCTGTCTTTGAATTCCTGTCTTGGCATCCCTCAATGGACCATGACTAAAGATAGGTAAGCCAAATAAACCCTTCCCTACTGAAGTTTCTTTTGTTCAGGGTCTTTATCACAGCCACAGAGAGCAAACTAACACAAGGATTATTCAATTCCTACCTTAATGAGAGTTCAATGGGTTGGCTACAGTTCCTCTTTATTACAAACTTTCCTGTGTGTCAGTCTTTACACATGGGTACATTCACAGGATGAATTCCTAGAGGTCAGATTCTGGAATGGAAATTGTGTACACTTGCAACCCGTCAAATGCTGTTAATATGCTGTCCATGGATATAGTACCAATTTGCAATCCCACCAGTATGGTGATATTTTATTTGTACTGAAATGTGATTTTATTTGTATGTTAATAAATACACTAACAGCAAGCCATAGCAGAAGCCGGGCGGTGGTGGCACACACCTTTAATCCAGATCACATGACAGACAGATCTCTGTGTGTTCAAGGTTACAGCCAGCATGGAGACACAAGCCTTTATTCTCAATGCCAACCATAGAAGACCTGGAGGTCTGTATAGACAGGCAGTGATGAGGAGGTCGTGTGGTTGGGTTTACAACCAATGAGAAGGCAGAACAGAAAGTCAATAAAAAGACAGACACACAGGAAGTAGGTCTCTTGCTGAGGGGAAGGACAGCAGTGGCAGGAAGGGTAAGAAGGCGGTTTTAAGTCTCAGCTCTCAGCTACTGCTCTGACCTCTTGCCAAGGCTTTTAACTCTGCATTTGGCTCTGTGTTTCTTATTTAATAAGACTGTTCATCTATACACCAGTAATAGGAAAAAGTACCTGTTTCCTCACACCCACACATCACAGGATGGTATCAGATTTTTGATTGTATATTCTAAATATACAACCAAAAATTTAAAAACCAAAAGAATAAAAAGTGACATATCTCTGTGGCAGTTTTTAAATTTCTTTTAGACATAAAGGACTTTTCTCTTTGTTGTGGGAAAACGGGAATGGGAAACGCCACACCCAGAACATGCACCAAGGACTGAGGGGAGAATTGAAGCAAAGTATTCACTCTGACAGGGACTCAGGAGAGTAACCTCCAAAAACTTGAGCACATGGTCCACAGTGTCTTGGACTAGGTTAGTCAGCATCATTTCTGACTTCTTTTGTCATTGGTGGGTTCAAATCATAGCCTATCTGACTGAGGACCATGCATGAGAACTTAGCCTGTATGACTGAAGATGAGGAATGGGAAATTCCAGAAGCAAGCATGTTTACAGCAACGGAAAGAGGGGCAGATGGGGCCGGTCTTTTACAAGCAGCTGCAGAGCTGAGATAAAGCCCTGTGCTTCTGCTTCCTGACTCCAGTCTTTTTTCAATGGTCAGGAGTCATTTCCATTTCCATATATTTGAATTGTTTCATCTGTTAATGGTTGACTGTATGTCGACTTGAGTAGGTTAAGGAGTACCCTGAGAGTTTGGAAACACTATTTCTGGATGTGCCTGTCAAAAGCGTTTTCTAAAGAGATAACATTAGAACCAGCAGATGGAGCCAAGAAGACCCATGTTTATCAGAATGAGCAGAAATTCTCTCCGTTTCTGAATCTTGTGTTTAGTGGGAAAGTCTGATTGAAACCCACTCAAATAAAAAGACTGAGAAGGATTGGGGTTCCTGTTGTTTTGCTTTGGTTTTAAAATCACTGTTATTACTGTAAGGGACATCATGCCGGAATGTGCACTTGGTGGTCAGAGGAAGAATTTGTGGTGTCGGTTCTCTCTTTTCACCAATAAGTAGGATTCAGGGATTGAACTCTGGTTGTCATGCCTGGCACCACAAGTGCCTTTGTCCACTAAACCATTAGCCTTCCCTGCTTTTATTTTAGAGACTCGGCCTCGCTCTGTAGCTCGGGTTGACATCAAAGGCAGGCTGGCCTTGAATTCATGATCCTCTTGCCTCAGCCTCCTGAGTGCTTAGATTTCAGTGCTTGGTTCCTGAGAAGGATCCATATCAGTGAGGAACTGAATATGAATGGCAGTTGTCTATTAAAAATGTATGTACAACCTTGGAGATTTCCCTTATGAAGGAAAATGGACTTGGGACTAAAATACTAAGAACCACTGACTGGGGATAAAAGTCAATGGGAAGAAGAACCCTAAAGTGTTAGCAGCTTTGAAGAAAAGCAAACGTCCTTAAGACATTTGCACATGGAAATAGAAATCAGCCCTTAAAGACACAGTGTGTCCTTCTACACAAGGATTACAAAGAAGAGCTGTTCCGAAGATAATTAGACAGTGTTGATAATCTTTGCTTTGTAGCAACAATGTTAGGTCATGTTAGATTAAATTAGAACAATAGTGCCTTAGTAAATCAAGCCAGTCATATTATGTAGCAAGTGGTCTAAACCTTAAAGAAACAATAACTGCAGGACTGAAACACAATCTAACAAATAACTGCTGAGTCCCTGAGGCAAGATGCCTCAAATACAGCCTGCTAAAGAGAACACGATGCAGGTTGAACATACCTAATTCAAACTGGGAGAATCTGAAGTACTCTAAAACTTTCTGTGTGTTGCGCTGAGACCCAAACCCAGGGTCCCATGCATGCTAAGAACTGTTTCTTCACTTTTCTTTCTATTCTTTCTTCCTTTTTTATCAAAATAAAAATGCTAAAAGTTGTGGTAATGCTGGCCTGCAATCTGAACACTTGAGCAGACAAGGCAGGAGGATTAGGAATTCAAGATTTTCCTTGGCCAGCTTGGGTCATATGAGATACTGTCTCAAAACCAAACAAAAATCAAATGATTGATAGTTCACCTTTTTTGTTCTTGGCTTGCTTCTTACTTTTTCTGTTAAAATTTTATAGACTATTGTGAGTTACCTTTTAAGTACTTCTGAACGTAGGTGTTTGCGTCTGTTCCTTAAGTTGTAGGAGGCACTAAATGACTTCAGGGGTTAGCTGAATGTGAAGCTCCATGTGGCCCACTCATCTCGATTAGCTGTACCATCTTCCTTTCTAGGCACGTTTGTTTTCATTCTCACTGGCCCATTACTCTCCAACTTATCTCTTCCTCCACTTTTTTTTTACAGCAGTAAGGATTGAACCTGGCCAAGGCTGTGTTCATGCAAGGCAAGTGTTTTACCACTGAGCTACATCCACAGCCCCTTTTAAATTCTTTATTTTGAACCAGGGTCTTGTTATATTGCTCAGGCTGACCTTTAACAGGCAACCTTCCTGTTTTAGACTCCAGAGTGGCTGGGATTACTTCCCAGCTCCTACACCTTTTCTATACTGCCTGCCATACTACCTCACTCCAAATTTCTCTCTCATAGCTTCTTTCTATTCCCAGTATTGCCCCCTCTTCTTCATCCCCACTTCTACCTTAAGCCTTCCCTGTTTTCTCTTCTCTCAACTAGTGAAATATTCTTATTACTATTTTCTCTTTCTCCAACCCAATCTATGTACTGCTGCTAAAGTGATCTTTCTAAATGGATATGTAAGGGTAAGTGGAGGACTTTCATTTACTTCGAGTAATTCTATATAGTTCTTGAAAGTTTGAAAGCATGCATGGAGCCAGGCATGGTGGCATACACCTGTAATCCCAGCACTTGAGAGATGGAGGCAGGAGGATCCAGAATTCATGATCAGCGTAGGGTTACAGAGCAAGTTTCTGATCAGTCTGGAACTACATGAGAACATGTCGAAAAATAAATAAATAAAACAACAACAACAAAAAAAACAAAACAAAGGAACTGATTACATCTGTTATTAATGGTTTCTCATGCCCCGGTGGATGGCCTCATACCCATGCTCATATGATCAGCACACATTAGAATAATGATAATAATGAAAAAAGAGGTCATGAAGTTGGAAGCGGGCTTGGGGGTAGTGGGGGATTGATAAAATAAAAATACATTGTATATATGTATGACATTTTTAACAATAGTTAAAAATATTATTCAAAATGCAAATATTATTACTCCACTGTCTAAAATCTCCCAATATCTTTCAATCGATTGTAGGGAAAACTCCACAGTGCATTCATTTTATGTGTATGGATGTTTTGTCTGCATGTATGTTTGTGCACTACCTGTGTACCTGGTGCCCACCAAGGGTGTCAGATCTGGAACTGGAATTATGGCTGGCTGTGAGCCACCATGTGGGTGCTGGGAATTGAATTCAGGTCCTCTGTAAGAATAACAAGGGGTCTTAACAACTGAGAAATCTCTCCAGCATCTCAAGATCCCCTTTTTAAAGGTTTCTCTTGGCTCACAGTTCCAGGAGATATGGTCCATCACTGCAGAAAAAGCAGGAAAGAGCTGGTCACATTGCATCCACAATCAGGAAGCAGAGATCAGACTCCAAACTCAAATTCTTAACAGAATTTTCCATGGTTAAAAGGCTTCCTGCTCTTCCAGAGGGCCTGAGTTCAGTTCTCAGCACCCACATCAGGGGACTGTGACTCCAGCTCCAGAGGCTTGTATACCTTCCTCTGACCTCAACAGGCACACACACACATGTGGCATGCAGACACACAGACACAGACACATAGATAAAAATAGAAAATAAAATTGTTCTAAAAACATTAAGATATGCCCTCATGTAGCCTCACACTCACTATGCAGCCAAGGACAAATCCGAACTTCTCATTCCTCTTTTTCCATCAACTGAATGTGGGGATTGGCGCCACATGCTCCCAACACCAGGCTTTAAAGTGATGACTTCTTCTTTTTCTCCTTTTCTCCCAAGCAATCACTTTGCCCGCATTATCAAAGACACTCAGTTCTGGGAAAACGCTCCAAGGGGCTTTCAATCAAATGTTCCTGAGCCAGTGAGACGATGAGCTTACTGCCAAATCTGACGTGAGTTCAACCCCTGGGACCTACATGGTGGAAGAAGAGAAATGAATTTTGGGTCCTCTGATCTAAACACACACACACACACACACACACACACACACACACACACACACACACCTCTCCACATACACACTAAATAAATTTAAGATGCTCAGTTCTAAGCAACAGTAATAACAATAATCAGCTAGCATTTACATGCAGCATGCCAAGTGCTTTTCATGTTATCTCATTTTACAGCCCTGTGAAGTAGATATAACTATTTCGGTTTAATAGATGAAGACATTGGTGATGAAGAGGGCTGGGAGATGACTCAGTGGGTAAACTGCTTGCTGCACAACCATGAGGACCTGAGTTTGGATCCCTAGTACAGGCAGGCGTCAGATGCCAAGCATGGAGGCATGTGCCTGTTACCCCAATGCTTGGGAAAGAAGACATGCAGATCCCAGGGACTTGATAGCCTGCCAATCTAGCCAATATGGTGCTCCAGGTTCAGTGAGAGACTCTGTCTCTAAAAATAAAGTAGAGAATGATACAGAAAGATAATGTTAATCTCTGGACTCCATGTGTTCAGACCAAGGGCGCGCGCGCACGCGCACACACACACACACACACACACACACACACACACACACACACGGAGTTGGGCTCATTATGTAGTTCAGTTGTTAGAATGCTTGCCTAGCATACAGAAAGTTCTGGATTCCATCTCTAACACCATATGAGCCAGCTTTCATTTGTGCATTTTTAAAAATTATTATTTTATTAATGGTAGTAGTAGTGATGATAGTAGTAGTAGGTGTGTGTGTGTGTGTGTGTGTGTGTGTGTGTGTGTGTGTGTGTGAGACAGAGAGAGTGCAGGTACACATGTGCTATGGTGTCTTGGTCAGTGTTCTATTGCTGTGAAAAGATACCATGACCATGGCAACTCTTATAAAATGAAGCATTTCATTGGGACTTGCTTAGTTTCAGAGAGTTAGTCCATTATCATCATGGCTGGGAGCATGGCAGCAGGCAGACATGGTGCTGGAGAAGTAGCTGAGAGTTCTCTAACAGGATCTGCAGATAGCAGGAAGAAGGAGACTCTGGGTTTGCAATGGGCCTTTTAAAACCTCAAAGTTCACACACCCAGTGACACACTTCCAAGAAGGCCACACCTCCTAAATCCTTTCAAATAGTGCCACTTACTAGTGACCAAGTATTCAATCTATGAGCCTATGGGGGCCATTCTCATTCAACCCACCACACATGGTATATGTGTGAAATTCTGAGGACAACTTTTGGGAGTCTGTTCTCTCTTTCCACCATGTAGGTCCTAGGGATCAAATTTGGGTCACTAGGATTGGTAGCAAGCAATTTTACCTGCTGCGTCATCTCAGACCGTATTTGGGTTTCTTGACCAGTGTTTCAGAACTTGGTTTGCCATATCCTATTGTTCCTCCAATAAATTTCTGTGCAGCAGAGACTGCCACGATTATGCTGCATAGGCTTTCCATTTGTAAGACTGATTTATGCTAGATGTAGGTTTAGATACACAAGTATTTTTTTAACCAGTTCATACATGAATTGTCCAAGTGTTCAAATGATGCTCATTGATTAAGGTGCTAAGTAATCTACCAAACTACTTAGGCTTTCTTATTTAAGAATTAAAACAGCATTTCAGTTCCTTTATCACAGGAGTCATCTTTTTGGCCCTGGGTGTAGTAGTCGGTTCTGCTTTACTTGTCCTTAGTGAAACCTTCCTATGGCCAGAGTCACTAACCTAACCCCTTTGGATATTCTTGTCTGCTTTTGGAGGGCCCACTTCATGCTAGGTGTCAGAAAGTTGGGCATCATCTTGAAAGTGCCTGCTATGTAGGAAAGCTAATTAGGAGCACAAGCCTAACCTGGATGTGCCCGACTTGTCATGTGATCCTTGTAACCATTTAAATGAACTGTCTAAACCAGGGCTTGGATAGGGTCAGTACATCTGCAGTCCTTCCTGTGTCGTTCTTTTCCTAACTCAAGCAATAGCAGTCTATGCTCTTAGAAATTTCATTGGTACTTACTACCTGTGGTGTCCTTTACATATTTTTAGCTTCTTCTTTTTTTTTTTTCTATGCCTTTGAAGATGTTCCTTTTAGTCCATACATGTTGCATTTTGATAATACAGTAATCTGGGCTTTTTTGTTTTGTTTTTCGAGAGGGTTTCTCTGTGTGGCCTTGGCTGTCCTAGAACTAGCACTGTAGACCAGGCTGGCCTAGAACTCACAGAGCTCCACCTGCCTCTGCCTCCGGAGTGCTGGGATTAAGGGTGTAGGCCACCACTGCCTGGCTTGATAATAATGTTTTTTATTACTCTAAGAAAATGCCCCTAGCTGGCTAACTCTGTAAAGAACTGAGATGCATTTAAAGATTTGGAATCTGAGTGTCCAAACACAACACTGGCTGTGGCAAGGGCTCCCCTTCAAGCTGTCCCTTCATGGCAGGTGGCACAAGTGGGAGCATGGCTGGGGTGAAGAGACTGCAATGACAAATGAGAAGGAGAACAGCAGGCTGGGTCGGGCTTGTTCTAGTAACTCACTCTCTGAAGAACCCAGTGGCCTCTGAAAGGTACCGTAACCCTACCCAGGGTCAGCTTCGGCAGTGACTTAATGACCTGCCCTCAGCTCCTACCTCTATTGCTGTTCTCTTTGTTTTTGTATGAGTGTTTTGTCTACATGTATGTCTATGAGTGCCTGGTGCCCACAAAGGCCAGAGGAGGGAGTTGGATCCTCCGGAACTGGAGTTACAAACAGTGTAAACCACCGTGTGGGTGCTGGGAACTGAACCCAGGGCCTCTTCAAGAGCAGCAAATGCTCTTAACCACTGAGCCATCTCTCCAGCCTGAAGGTCCCATCTCTTAAATTGCCCTTCCATTATCACCACACTGGGCCCAGTCTTCAATACATGAACCCACGGGATACATTCAAAAATATCTAAACTATATACTTGAGATGGATGAATCAGAATAATACCCGCATGCCTACATAGATGAAAGACGTAGGATACAGGACATTCCTCCATCAGCCTTTGATTCGATTACGTGCCAATAAACACAAGCCTGAAGGAAGTTTTAAGAGAACTGTACCAGTGCATAATCTTTGAAATAACTGCTCCCTAGTCCAAGATTGTTTCAGTATTTTATCAGAAAAAAATTGGTATTACATGTTTTGTTGTTTTTATTGTTGTGTTTAAAGAAAGGGCTATCACTTGTTTCCTTTGTCTCTTGTAAAAACTTTACATGGGTTAGCTTGTTACATTTTAGACTTCAAATTCCTTATAAAGATGCTTATTGTCCTCATTTTGAAGTCCTCGCTTCCCTTCTATCTATCTTTGCTAATATTAGTTCATTAGCTAATATTAGTTTGCTAATAATAATAGCAGTGGGGATTTCAGAGACAGGCAGGATGCCTGGAAAATCTTTAGGGCCTCTAAGACAATGTCTTAGGCCCTGGTCAATATATGGGCAGATGAGGCAACAGTGGAGCTTCCAGGTAAGTAGTACCTTCCACAGCAGAGCAGCTTGGCCAAGATTTCAGTTCGGATTTTCCTTTCATTTCAGTCCTGAGTTTTCTAATGTAAACATATTTGAAATCAAGGTTTGGAATTTCAGGACTAACAGTACGCCTCTTTTAATCAAGGTGTGAAAACACATTCCTGAGATTGCCAAAACCCCAATGGTTGCAAATTACTGGAAGCAGGGGCAATATGTTATACTTTTTCTTCTCCATTATCTTGTACCTAATGGTGCTGAACACAGCAATGGTGCCAAAGCGTAATGTCCGAACCTGACATACTCTTCCTTGTTCTATTAGCTGATTATGTGATAACACTATAAAGTGAAAGCATTTCACTTTGTGCGTACATACAGTGAGACACAGTATTTTAAGAATGAAGACTAATTCCAGGCATAGTGGTACATACATGGCTTTAATCCCAGCACTTGGGAGGCAGAGGCAGGAGGATCTCTTTGAGTTTGAGACCAGCCTGGTCTATCTAGTGAGCTCCAGGACAGCCGAGACAAAGAGAAACTCTGTCTCAAAACAAACAAAAAAAATAGAAAGAATAAACTCTGTGCCATCTTTTACCTTGACACATATAGAAGATATGTGTGTCAGATACCTACCCTCAGTGTTTAAACTCTGCTCCACGTGAAAATGGCATTGTTACTAGTACTACACCAAGCAGGAAGTGATGACATCACACACCTGCTTGAGAAAACCCACTCAAATGGCTTTCCACTATGCCAGGTAAAAGCCAAAAGGCCTCACACTGTCCTACCTTCCTCACTTGTCTCATGCTACTGGACTTTGTGTTTTATCTCATGGCATGTAGCTTCTACCCTGAGGCACTTGGATTGTTATCTCTGCCAAACAATTCTCCTTGGCACTAAAGCTTGGTCACTTGTTCCTCTCAAGTCTCAGCTATTTGTTAGAAAATAGCAAAGCTCCACAAACATCTCCTAACACCCTGATTGTACTTTTTCTTCAAATTCTTTTTAGATGTAATTTTATGTGCATGTGTATCATGTGTGCCTAGTGCCAGGAAAGCCAGATGGCCTTGGATCCCCTGGAACTAGTTAGGATGGTTGTGAACTATCATACGGATGAGAACTGAACCCAAGTCCTCTGCAAGAGCAACAGGTGCTCTCTAAACCACTGAGCAATGTCTCCAGTCCCGTGCTGTTTCTTAATGAAACTTACTACACTGAAACCTTTATGTCTCCCTTGGCTAGAACTAATCTCTTCAGCCTTCCGGCTGCTTCTATTGAATCCCTCTTCCCAAACAGCGAGGCTGGCTTGGAAAAGGCCCTTTAGTTTGTTGACTTACATTTTCACCACAATTGCAAAAATTTCCCTGTGGTGCCCAGGAGGAAATGCTAGAAGTAGGTAACTGCCCACATTCATGGATTTGTATGAAGCAGTTTTCCTTTAGGTCTACACTCCAGTCTATGAGGATTTAAAAACACGGGGGGAATTCAATGTAAGCTCTTCTATCAGAGACCTAAGTGTTAGCACAGAAGTTGTTTTCCCTTCTCATCTCATCTGAAAGTACTTTCTTCTCACAAAACGTCAGGGACCTCTAGGAGAGACTCACTACATTTCTGTCTTGAAATGCGCCCACATGAAATCTGAGTTGCAGATAAAAGCCCAAAATAGAAAGCCTCACCATCACAAGTTTATCTTGCAGAGCTTTTATTTCAGTGACCGAAAGAAAGAATGCAATAATGGAATTTGTGACTGACATCAGGCATGCACCTCTACCTGAAACTGTTGTTAGTTTCTGACTGGCCTAAATCATTAGCATCTCTTTAGGCACATCTGTGAAGGTTTTGTATCCTGATATACAGAGTAGGTTAACTTCCCCCTGTGGCAGTCTGGTAGTACGAATTATGCTCATGAGCTAGATTCCTTTATAACTAACTAAAGCCCTCTAGATTCTCAGGCTGCCCGTTCTACCTTGAGACCATATTTTCAATTTGATATGTAAGTAAATCACAGTATAGGGGAGAAAGACAACCTAAAAGGCTGGATTCTATGAACACCCATAGAATGTTTTCAGCTCTGACAGTCGAACTTGTAAAGATAAGAAAGCTCATGGTTAAACAGTGCCAGGTTATTCCCCCACTGTTACTCTTTCTGACACAAAGATCTCCCTAAAAAATCAGAAATGAATCCATACAAATAGAGATTTACCCTATGTGGTCCCACTATCAAATTATAGAAAGCACTTCCACTATCAAAATTATATAAAGCAGTTAAGGGACCTTGAGAAATCACAGTCCCATATACAGTAATATGCATCTCATAATTTCATTTATCTGTCAATTATTTTCACATGATTAGCTTTAAAAACACAACCAAATACACATGACTCTCAACTCCCATACATAAAAATTGGTCTTTGTTCGTTCTCAGGTGACAAGACGTCCCAAGATGATAAAGAAAATTGGGAGCCATTCCCCCCATAGCCATTTCTTCAACCATCCCATCAACAGCTCTTCATTTCTTGAACTACTTTTCCAAAGAGGTAATGCTGAGATCAGTCAGAAAGGCTTTCTGAGAAGACTGGTTTGGACTTCTGGGTCTGTTCCAGTCGATTTAAGATGAATTGGCTTGTGTCAATGAAGCGCTCAACACAGTTCACAAAACAGGCCTCAGCCCGACTGTCCAACTTTGGCCCAGGCTTATCCATGCACTTCTCCTGTTCAGAATAAGACACAGAATCACAAAGGGAACTTGCAAACAAAAGCCTTTTGCTTATAGAAGTAATTTCACCTAAACCATCTGATTTGCTAATACATTTGGACCTGTGTTTTCTCTTACCTAGAACACCTAGACTTAAAATTGCATAGCATGTGTGTATATATAGATAGATATATATATAGATAGATATATACTACATATCTATCTATCTATATATATGTGATGTAACTAGAAGACTGAGGAGAGAAAGAGATTGTGAGGGAGGCAAGAAATCCACGTTAAGAACACATATGCCATGATGAGGCCCCTGCCTTTTTACTAAAAAAATTAATATAAAAATTTTCACATTTAGCATCTTACCAATTGTCAAATAATTGGACACAGGTTTACATTACATTTTGCAACAAGTCAATGGAAAACACCATTATCAATCCTCATTTTTACCAGTGGAAACTCTGGCAGAGTATGCTCAAAGTCAATGGGCCAGAAAATGGCACACCTTGGATATAACAGAGTGAGAAAAGAGGCAAAAAAATACAAGTGAAATAACCTTTTTCAGGCGGTGGTGGCGGCCACACACCTTATCTCAGCACCTGGGAGGCAGAGGGATCTGAGTTTGAGGCCGGCCATGGAGAAACTGTTTGGAAAAACAAAACAACAAAACAACTAGTTAGGTACCCTAAAACCAATCAACAAAGAAAATCTATGAAGTGACAGACATTCTTTAAGCCTATTTCTTTAAGACAGAGTAGTTTGTCTTGTGAGACAGGATCTCACTATGTAGGCCTAGGTGGCTGGAACGCTCTGTGTAGGCCAAGCTGGCCAAGCTGGCCGGGAACTTCAGATCCTTTTGTCTTTGCTTCCCAAGTTCTGGGACTGTACCATCCTACACAACACGTACCAAAGGTTCTTGTATCCCCTCAGGAGGAGCGGGAAACTGGAGTTCACAGATTTAAAAAACACACTGACAATTTCATACATGTATATATATGAAATGCATGTATACGATACAATTTGATCACATTCCCCATTACCCTCTCAATTCCCTCTACTTCCCAACAAGTCCTCTCCCTAGTGTACGCCCTTTCTTTATAATCCACTGAGTTTTGGGTTGCTTGCATGAGTATACAAGGTTCTTCTACGGGAGCATGAGAAACTTCAGTTGGCTGTACCACTGAAAGAAAATGAATTCTTCCTCTCCTAGTTCATTATTCTTAAAGCAGTCATTAACCACACTACTTCCCACCCAAACATGATCAATCAGAGACTTTTTTAAAAAAGAAAAAGTAGCTGGGCACAGTGGCACATACCTTTGATCCCAGCACTCTAGAGGCAGAGGCAGGAAGATCTCTGTGACTGGGACAGCAAAGGCTGTCACACAGAGAAACATTGTCTCAAACACAAAAAAAAGAGAAAAAAGAATGAAAGAAAAAAGAAAAAGAATCTATCATATTTTGGTGGTGAATACCTTTAATCCCACCAATCAGAAGGCAGAGGCAGGAAAAAGATCTCTATAAATTCCAGGCCAGCCAGGAGTAAATAGCAAAGCCCTATCTCAAAAGAAACAATTTAAAAAAAAAAGAATCATAAAAAGCTGGAGGAGGCAGGAAAACCATTTTCAAGGTCACTTTCGGCTATTCTCAGCTATCCATTCAGTATGGGGCTAGCTTGGAATACAGGAAAACTTGTCTCAAAAACAAACAAACAAAGAATTGAAGCCCTCTGATCCAAGGCAAGCCAGAATTAATCCAAGCATTTCTAAAGAGCACAGTCCAGCAATCCATAAGTTTACAGGAAAAGGACCAAGTAAATCAATGTCTGTATTATAGTTAGAAACCTTGTAATAAATTTCGTTCATGACTCTCTGCTTTATACACAAGACTTAGAGTCTCTCTAATTCCAATGAATAATATCCCTGGCCTCTAAATTCTTTAAGTTTTTATGTCACAGGAGGGCAGTGTGCTTGTCCTTGGCAACCAGAACACTTTGATCTCAGCTACAAACAAATGCCTTCTGCCCCTCTGCCAAAGTCCCCTCACGGAGCCGACTCAATTTCTCAACCTTCAGACCTTAATGTCTTAGTATTACACAACAACTCACGGTGACGGCAAATAAATGTGTATGTTGGGAGAGATTATGCCACTTTTATACTTAATGAGTTAGAGCCGCTTGTCTTTTTATCAGGAGGGGTTATAACTGGGTAATCTAGGTAAATCCCGAGGAGTCCAGAAATAAATCATGGGCTCTCTGGGATTCGGGCACCCTAAAATTCCAGGACTGGGGCTTCTGATCAGTCTTAAAGGCCAGCACTACAGCTTCAACCTCAGGTGCCTCCGAGTGCTGGGTGGGACAGAGGTGTGAGCCTGTGACTCCCAACCCTCTCTCTGCACCTACTGTCTTCCAGAGAAGTTCAGACTCGGCCTAAGGAATCTGAGAACCCAGAGTGCAGTCAAGACCACCCACTCTGAAGTTCCCGACATCCTAGCAAGTCCCATGGGGGCAAGGGCACAGGGAAAGTAGGCATAGCACCCAGATCCAAGCCCAGGGATCCTCACCCAGCAAAGTTCCGTCATCTGGTGCACCAGCTGCTGGAAGCGCTGCTTCTGCGTCTCCACTTCGATGAAATGCTGCAACTGCGGGTCCACGGCGCCCAAACCCGCGCCCGAAGACGACGAGGACGAATCCATCCCGGCGCGACCACGCGGGCCGAGGCGAGCACAGAACCGACTTGCCGACCTTCACGTGTCTGGGTGACGGAACCGGAACCACAACCTCCCTCCTCCACCCCCCAGCGCGCGCCGCCCCGCCCCGCCTTGGGGACCGCCCTGTGAGCTCACTGCGTCGGCGCGGGACAGGCGACCAGGCCGGCTCTGCCTGCTCCCCCCCCCCCCCAGGCCACCGCGCTCCGCTGTCTCCGCGGGGGGCGTGGGGGGGAAAGATCCGCTCCCCGCCGCACCCCAGCGGGAGCGCCCGGCCGTGGCCTGGAGCCCCGCGGCGCTGTGGGAGCGCAGATTCAAAGAGAAAAGACTAGTAGAAAGGAAAAGAGGAAGTTACTTCACACCACGTGGTCCAGTGAAGGGCCAGCCCTGCCACTCCGCCCTGCCCTCTTCCAAATTGGCCCGCGCTTTCTCAGCCTTGGCTTTGCCCCCAGCCAGAACTCTTCTGCGAATGAACAGGCTACCCTGGGCCCCTGGGTCCAGTTCTTTGATGGGGTTTTCCTCTTGATGTAGAGAAATGAGGATCTGGCTGAGTTTGTCCCTAACTAAGATCCATTCAAATGATACTGTGTGTCTACTGTGGGCCAAGCACGATGGAAGGCTTGTGGATTCCTCTACAATTAAGAGGCAGGCTTTAACAGGAGAAAGGGGGGGGAAATGTGGATTCTGTCGAGTTCTAGATTAGGAATACGCCAAGCTAATAACACACGATGTTCTGCAATTCTCAAACAGGGAGCTTCAGGGCGGCTGTGTGATGAATTAAAATAGGAGATAACTTCACTCTTTCCAATAATTTTATTTTATCAAAACAATCCATCCCTCCCATTTTAATGGCACCATTCCAGTCTGTCCTGCCCCCAAACTCTTAACACTTACCCAACAAGCTGTTAGACATCTAGTGGAGCTATTTTCATCATTCCCTCCCCCAAAATGTTCCCATCCCAAATTCAGTCTGTTAGGAGTCTTGAAGTTACGGGCAATTCCAGGCACAGAAATTCCTCGGCCTTTTCTCAGAAGCATTATACCGGGGACTAAAAGAAGAAAGGCATTCCTCGATATACAGGGGCCTTTATGTATTCAGTAGGAGCATGGAAGGCTACAGAGCCCGTGAGCCTGGGAGCCCTCAGAAAAAGTGGAATTAGGACTTGTAGGAGAGAGGAGTAGATCCACGAAGCTTATCAGCCAGTTCAGGATTCTTCATCCATGACATCTAGAATGTTACTCAAGAGAATTTTGAAACTAGGACGTTCATCTGCTTTCTAAAACCAAAGAAAACAGACAAGTGTTACAGTGTAGAATCCAGAATCCACAAGGAAGCCAGTAGTAAATTACAAAGTATTAGGCTTATTAAGTATGTACTAAAAACCTAGCCACACATCTTCTTGATAACACAAAGAAGAAGAAAAATGAAAAAGTAGGTCTCCATAAAGTCCTTGTGTGCTTTTCATCTTTAGCAACTCAAGTTTTTTTTTTTAATAATTTATTTTCATTTTATGTGCATTGGTGTTTTGCCTGCATGTATGTCTGTGTGAGGGTGTCAAATCCTTAGAACTGGAGTTACAAACAGTTTTGAGCTGCTGTGTGGATGCTGAGAATTGAACCCTGGTCCTCTGAAAGAACAGACAGTGCTCTTAACCACTGAGGCATCTCTCCAGCCCATAATGCTAGTAACTTTTGCCTTATTCCTTGCATCTCTTTCCAGAAATCAGGCAAGGCCTTCCTATCCCCACTTCCACCTGGCTGTTATACAAACATTTTTTAGGATTACTCTTTTTTTATCTGTTTGTTTTCTGTGTAGCCCTGGCACTCTGTAGACCAGGCTGGTCTCGAACTCACAAAGATCCACCTGCCTCTGCCTCCCAAGTGCTGGGATTAAAGGCATGTGCCACCACACCTAGTTGAGATATGGTCTTTTTGAAAAGAAAATTTTAGTTTTTTGTTGTTTGTTTTGGGATAAGATGTCACTCTATATCTCAGGCTGCCCAGGAAGGCAATATGTAGCCCAGGCTAGCCTGAAACTCATGGCAAACCCTCCGACCTCAGATTCCTGAGTGTTGGGACTACATAGGCCTAGTTGCCCTGATGTATTTGATAATTCAGGAAGGATTCATGACAGAATGGCCTCAATCTGTCAGAAGCAAAGGGTCCTCAATTTCTTAGTATTCAAATCAGTGGTTTTCAAAACTAGACAAATATCAGAAGTTTCGGGAAACATGAAAGGATTTCTGAGTTCCATAGCAGATATACCTATCCAGAATCTCTCGAAAAGAAGCCCAGTAATTTATATTTTTGAAAATGCCGCCAGGCAGAGGTGGCACACACCTTTAATCCCAGCACTCGGGAGGCAGAGCCAGGTGGATCTCTGTGAGTTCGAGGCCAGCCTGGTCTACAGACAGGCACCAAAGCTACACAGAGAAACCCTGTCTTGGAGAAGAAGAAGAAGAAGAAGAAGGAGGAGGAGGAGGAGGAGGAGGAGGAGGAGGAGGAGAAGGAGAAGGAGAAGGAGAAGGAGAAGGAGAAGGAGAAGGAGAAGGAGAAGGAGAAGGAGAAGGAGAAGGAGAAGAACAATGCCTTAGGAGGCTGGACAGGGTAGCACATGCCTTTAATTATGACACTTGGGAGGAAGAGATAGGTGGATCTCTGTGAGTTCAAGGCTGGTCTGGTCTACAGAGTGAGTTCCAGGACAGCCAGGAATATGTAGAGAGACTCTATCTCAAAATAATAAGAAAATAATAAAATCCTTAGGAGTAGGGCATATTAGTGCATGCCTGTGACTTCAGCACTTGGCTGGTGGAGGCAGGAGAACCAGAAGTTCAAAGTCAACCTTGGCTACATAATGAGTTTGAGGCCAGCCTGACAATTCGAAACCCTGTCTCAAACAAACCCCTGCACCACACACCTGGCTTATGAGGTGTGTGGATGAAACCAAGGCTTCATTCACGCTAGGTAAACACTCTACCAATTGAGCCACACTCCCCAGCCTCGGCAAAGCATTCTTAGAACAGTGAAACAAGATCTTTATCTCTAAACTACTACAACTGTACCCCCTCAAAATCTATAATAGATCATCATATTTTTTAAGTGAGCTAGAAAGTTGACACAGGTATTTAGAGCACTGGCTGCTCTTCCAGTGGACCCAGGTTTGATTCCCAACACCTATATGGTGGCTGTCCATGACTCCAGTTCCAGGGGACCTGATGCCTTCTTCTGGCTTCTACGGGCAGCAGGTATGAATGTGGTGCATAGATATACATACAAGCAAAATACCCATACACGAAAAATAATCAAATAATTTAAAAATATTTTAGAATCAAAACCCAAAAAACCAAAGCAGTCAAACAAAAACTACTTTAGGTCCCTTCGAAGCGACAGGGTT
The DNA here is from genome assembly GCA_902168425.1 of Peromyscus attwateri. Classification (NCBI taxonomy): domain Eukaryota; kingdom Metazoa; phylum Chordata; class Mammalia; order Rodentia; family Cricetidae; genus Peromyscus; species Peromyscus attwateri. The sequence continues at coordinate 2,697 of CABHPP010121143.1, read as the reverse complement.
TTTAAAGTCTCATTTAGACCCTCAACCAGAAAAGGTTGGCAGCTAGTAAAGTGGAAGGAGAGTCCCAGATAATGATTACAGACTTTGCAACGCCCGTTGTCTTACCTGCGTGCCTTTGGTAGATGGTATGGTCCCACAACTCCCCCCCCCCCCGACCCTGCACACTCTTAAAGCTGATATAGGTACTAGGGTCTGGTCTGCTAATAATACTCTAGTGAAGTGTAGGGTGGGCGTGGAACAGCCATCAGAGGATTCAGATTCAGGCCAGAGTAAGAAAGCACATGCAACTGCAAGTCTGTGCCCAGCTGACAAGTGACCATGGAGAGAGGGGACTGGCCAGCTCAATGAGAAAGTAAGGAAGTTCCAGGGAACAGTTTGAGAGTGAACACTGCAACACTCACCTCATGCCAGCAGCTGTACATGATGGTATACACCCTCTCCGATGCCAGATGAGGCCTGTAGAGACGTAAGCCTTGAGCAATGTGTTCTGCTGTCTCACTGTTAGTAAATCTCTCATATGGCATCTTCCCCAGGGAGTAAATTTCCCACATTAAAACCCCTAGAAGATAGAAAAAAAAAGTGAAGTGTATTCAGTCTTTTTTGGAATACTCGGGGCCTAATCCTTCCGGATGAACGCTAACGATTAGAAGAAGCTGATTTCTCCCCCTGTGGATTTTGCATTTTGTTCAGACAGCAGCCATGGTCCTGGCTGCACTGATGGTTATCAGAGCTGCACTATGCTGGACCATTAGTTCCCCTAGAAGAGACGCTGTGTTTTGTTTGTCTCGGTAGCTTTGGGGTCTGGCAGAATGCCTAGTACATAATCAGTATTCAGAAGCCATTGAATAATGAATGGTTTGTTTCCCAGGATATAGTGTAAGTTCTAAGAAAACACAGATTATGTCCAGTTTTCCCTGGTTGTCCTCAGAAACCCCTATGGTTCCTGACACTTAAGAAGCACCCAAGGATCAGATGAATGATAATGGGAATGCAAATTTGAACTGTCCTGTTATGTTCTTCTCTGAGCTGTATAATCTATATTCTCTCTTCTCCTCACCAATGTGTGTGTGTGTGTGTGTGTGTGTGTGTGTGTGTGTGTGTGTATGTGTGTGCTCATCTACACCACAGCATACAGTGGAGGTCAGATAACAACCATGGGTGTTGATCTACACCTTCCACCTTGTTAGAGACAGGGGGCTCCCTTGCTGTTTTTCTGGTAGATTCTATAGGCTATCTGGCCCTTGAGTTACTTGTGATTTTCCAGCCTCTGCCTCCTGTCTGCCAGTAGGGGCACAGTGGAGTGCAGATTACAGCTGTATTCACTACCGCTTCCAGCTTTTATGTGGTTCTGGGGATCTGAAGTGGGTTCTGGGGATCTGAACTCGAGTTGTAAGGCGTGCATGAGAAGCGGTTTGGCTTACCCACGGGGCCATCTCCGCACCCTAACCTGTATATTCAAATCTCCTTACCAAAAGCCCAAATGTCAGATTTGCTGCTGAACTTGCTGTACATAAGCACTTCTGGTGGAGACCATCGGACTGGAAATTTGGAGCCTACCGAGCTGGTGTATTCATCATCCAGGACATACCTGCAAGGGATTCAAGACTTGTTGCCCTTAAGATTTAGACAGCTTGATAAGTGCGTGAGTCTTCTCAGCACACCCATGAGGGAGGGCTGCACAAATACACATTTACATGCTTTCTCAAAAGTTTCTGTGGGCCAGCCAATGCAGTCTACAAATGTTACTTTTAACAAAACTTCCGTTTTAATTTCTTTTTCTTTAGAAAAGTATTCATTTGTCCTCTGTGTGGTTGAACCCAGAGCCTTGCCTATACCAGGCTAGTACCCTACTACTGATATTCACTTCTGGCCCTTTTTGTACTTTTTTTTTAATGAATGAGACAGTGTTTCACTAAATTACCCAAACTGGCCATGAACTTTTTTGTCTTTTCTCTTTTCTTTTTTTTTTCTTTTCTTTTCTTTTTTTTTTTTTTTTTTTTTTTGTGTTTGGTTTCTCTGTGTTCCCTGGATGTCCTGGAATTCACGTTGTAGACCATGCTGGCCTTGAACTCACAGAGCTCCACCTGCCTCTGCCTCCCGAATGCTGGTATTAAAGGCATGCACCACCGCCACCACCACTACCCAGTTAATTGTGAGCCATAAGTGGGATCTGGATTTGAACCCAGGTCCTCTAGAAGAGCAGCCAGTGATCTTAATCACTGAACCACCTCTCCAGCCCCTTGAACTTTCAATCACGACTCTATTTGATCCTCCAGAGTAGCTGGGATTACAGGCCTGCACCATCAGGCTCTGCTCCATCCTGACTTCTGATTTAGCTTTCCTGATCCACAATATGGTTACAGTCAAAATAAACAGAAAAAAAACCCTAATAAGGGCTTCCTTCCTCTTCTCTACTCCACCTTTTTCTTTCTCTCCATTTCTTCTTCTCCTTTTCTTTCATTCTGCAGTCTACCAATAAGGGTTAGACCCAGAAAGGAGTGATGGAAGAAAGTCAGCAGGGTTAATAGCAAGCTAAGATATCGGGGAAACAGGAGAAGGATGAAGAGGGGGAGGAAGATGGGGAGGAAGAAGAGGAAAGGATACAACAGCGAAGGAAAGGATGAACGGGGGTAGCAGTGCATGCCTGGAGTCCCAGGACTCTAGAGGTGGAGTCTGGTGGGGGCACAAAGGTCCTCG
>CABHPP010121142.1:1232-20938 GCA_902168425.1 Peromyscus attwateri | reverse complement strand
CTTGCCTGTTGCTGGAAGGAGTAAGAGTCAGCAAGCAGAAGGTCTTTCACTTCCTGAATAATTGATTTGTAAAATACAGTCAGCCCTCAGTTTCTGTGCTTTTTTTTTTTAATTAAAAGGTTAATTTTTTTTATTCTTTGAAAAATTCATGCATGTATATAATGTACTTTCGTCATTTTTATAGCCTGTTAATCTCTTTCTCCCCCTCCCCAACCCTGCTTTGGTTCTTTATTCACAAATCCAGCCAACCTCAGATTGAAAATATGTGGAAGTGCAGCACCCACTTGACAGGAATGTGGAGGGCAGTGGGGGAGGGGTGGAAGAGAGAGACTACCCTTCCTCATTTAAGCCATTTGTACCCTGGGACAAACTGACCTTCCGGCTGCTGCTGTGACCGTGGCATGGCTCCATCACCCATTTGTCTTATTTTCAAGCTAGCTCTTAGTGGGAGGGGCGTGAGGTTATCTAAGCCATTGCTGTCAGAGGTTGGCTGTATGCCAGACCGAACTGAATCGTAAAGTCTCGGGGTGGGACCCTGCGGCCTGTGTTTGAACAATACCTCCGGGTGACTGATGCACTGTAAAGTTAGTTAATTAAGCATAGTTATTTAATTATTTAGGGATCTAATGGAAAAGTTAAGCAATGTTTGGCATGGGTTTAATTTGCAGCCCGAGAAGCTGTACAGGCTGTACTATGAATTCTGTAGAGGCCTCAGAGGACACAGCTACACGGGGAACAGACAGCTGGCTTTTGCCAGTCAGAAATGTGGCTTTCCGTGACCTGTTCAGTTATGAATTTAGAAGCGGTATTCTAGCTCAAGTTTTTGTTTTCTGATGTAACATAAAATGGACTTTGCCCTGTTTTGAGAGAATCAGTGTAAATATGCCATCTATTCAATGTGTCTGTTTATGACATTACTATTTTGTTCTTAATTGATTTTATTTGAAAGAATTTTGTTTATGTGTCCAAGTGTTTTACCTGCACATTGGTTATTTGTATCACGTGCATGCAGTGCCTGTAGAGGTCAGAAGAGGGCGTTGCAACCCCTGCAACTAGCACTACAGAGGATTGTGAGCTGCAATATGCATGCTGGAAACCCATCCTGGGTCCTCTGCAAGAGCAACAAATAGTCTTAACTGCTAAGCCATCTCTCCAGCCCCTTAAATAATTTTAAACTCTCAAAAACTTTAAAGTAGTTAAAATAAAACAACAACAACAACAACAACAACAACAAAACTGTAGAAGCATTCAACCCCACTCTTACCAATAGTATAGCCCAAATGTTCATCCATGAACAGTAGTCTAGAGCTTTATGGACAGGTTACCCAACATACAAGCCATTATTAAAACATTTAGGAAACACGCCTGAGGGAAAAGCACATTTATGGTCCTGGCTATTATTATTTTGCCTCTCCTTCCATATGATAGAAGCTGTTCCTTTTGTAGTGCTTATGGAATTCACACAGCTCCCTGTGGACCGTCTCTGCTCCCTATTATGGGATCTGGCATCTCAATATAGAAATTTATGACATCCTTCCTGCCCTACAGGAAAGGTGTGGCTTTATTCATTAATAAAGGCTTTTCTAAACATAGTCTTTTCTCATGTTGGGGTGTTCCCAAGTACAGATGGTGTTCTAAAAGGCTCTGATAGAGACACATGTGCCCATGTAGACCCCCTTGCTTAAGGTGACACATGCAAGGCTATTTTTATGGCACTGAGTGCATCTCCTTGGGGGATGTATACGGAGCACGGTCATGTTTTTGCCTTTTAAGGGTTTTTTTCAGACTTTGATATATTGCTGTTACCATAAAACCTTGTCCATGTGTTGTGTAAACATGCAGAGAAAACACATAGTTTAAAGATAAAGACAAAACAGTATATTGTTGAGTGTTCTCAGGAATCAATAGCGTGTATGGATGAACTAGTTAGTTATTTTAACTAAATTAATTAATTAATTAATTAATTAATTAATTAATACTATTTTTGAGATAGAGTCTGCCTCTCTATGTAGCCTTGGCTAGCCTGGAACTTGCTATGTATACCAGGCTGGTCTTGAATTCACAGAGGATTAAATGCATTTCCACCATGCCCAGCCTAATTTTTTTTCTTTTGCCTAATTAGCTTTTTGAAAGTTGAAGTAATAATAATCTATAGAATGTGTCCCATTTATTTTGTAGGAATTATTCAGCTGGTTATTGTTGCCAGAATGTAGTATATATAAGAAACATCAGGAGCCGGGCGGTGGTGGCACACGCCTTTAATCCCAGCATTCAGGAGGCAGAGCCAGGCGGATCTTTGTGAGTTCGAGGCCAGTCTGGTCTGCAGAGTGAGTTCCAGGACAGGCACCAAAACTACACAGAGAAAACCTGTCTCGAAAAACAAACAAACAAACAAACAAACAACCATCAGGAAAGCATGTCAAAAACTGCCTTTTAAGAGAGGGTATCTTTCAGACTGATGTATTGCCGCTATCATAACAACTTGTCGTATGAATAAGCAGGGACAACCACATAGTTTCAAGATAAAGGGGGAAGTGGATGGTTGAACTTTCTTTGGAATTAATAGGGTGTGTGTCCTGAGCCTGGGGATGCAGCTCAGCTGGGAGCATGCCTGTCTATGGTTATGGTGCTGCATACCTGTGGTCCCAGCATTCAGGAGTGGGAGGCAGGATGATCAGTATTTTAACATCATCCTCAGCCAGTTCAAGGCCAGCCTAGGCTATGTGAGACTGTCTAAATAAATAAATAACTTGAAGCTGAGCTTGTGCCCTGGTCCCAGAGAAGGGACCCAGGAGCCTATTTTATAAGCAGTCTTGGTGTTTCTGGTTTAGAAGGTCCGAGTTCCACATTTTGCAATGCATACTTGTCTCCACGTACTGCAGCTTGGCTTACTGGCTTCTTTGTCTATTTTTAATGACTTGATCATGTAACTTTTAAATGTACCTGTGGTTTTATATTCAGCTGTTATCTCTATAGCTTCCTGGTTTATAAAAAAAAAAAAAAAAGACTTCTGTGTTCCTGAAAATTTTAGTTATGAATAAGCTAGTTATTTTAAAAGAGTTTTGTCACTGCTTAAAAAAAAAGTATGAAATATTTCTTTTGTTAGAAAGGTCCATTCTTCCTTCTAAATTATAAGAGCAGATGGTATATACTTACATTAGCCCAAACTATCACTAGAAAACAAATACCTCCAAAGTAGAGCTTTAGGAATTTAGGGCTTTAAGTAAAAGTGCCTTTTCCCATAAATATTACTTTCTGATAGAAGGAAGGTAAGTTTTTCTAAGAAGAACTGATTTCGCTCCTGGATGAGAAGTTGATTACTGTCATATATTCTGTCCTAAGTCTATAGATTTGGCTATAGCTTTTCTAGTATGTTCCATTTTATGTTATTAGTTTTGCATAAAGAACTGACATAAATTGGCAAAGAAGCACCTTTTGGAGGCACATTTTCATATTTCCTAGAGTGTTTAGCTTCGGTGTTCTAAGGGACTCTGGAGATGTGGTGAAAAGCTAAAGTCCAAGGCTCTTGCATTGAGTTGGTGGGACCATTTTGTGCTTAGACATCCCAGAGATGATGAGTAGATTTTCACTAGTGTTGTGTGCAGAAGACTAATTCACTTCTACTTTTAGGGATTACAGCATGGATTTTTTGACTTTGAGACATTTGATGTGGATGAATATGAACATTATGAGGTTTGTACACTTAATTTTTTGTGGAATATAATTTCATGTTGGTTAAATATTTTAAAAAATCTAACACTATTACCTTTTAAATAAAAACTATTTATCATTGTTTAAAAAAATAGTGGTCAGCTTTGGTTATTATGGGGTCATCAAATTTTAGTTTAGAGAAGCACTCTATCTATCTATCTATCTATCTATCTATCTATCTATCATCTATCTACCTACCTGCCTATCTATCTACCTATCTATAGTCTACCTACTTATCTACCTACCTACCTACCTACCTTGTATTCATTCTCTTGTCAAACTTTATTGACAATCTCTTTGTTCCTTTAGATAGGTAATTTTGAAATGTAGTTTGCAGTGAAATTCCAAATTACCTTTACATTAAAAGTAAGGTCTTATTTAAGGCAAAATTAGGTTTTTGTAATACTTCCGGTGTTATGCATTTGATTTTGAAATACCATTGCATGCACTCAGTTCTAACACTTGGCTGCTCTTTCCCCCAGGGCACCCACCATTGTGAACTCTGTTCTTTCCCCCAGGGTACCATCGTGAACTCTGTTCTTTCCCCCAGGGCACCCACCATTGTGAACTCTATTCTTTCCACCAGGGCATCATCATGAACTCTGTTCTTTCCCCCAGGGCACCATCGTGAACTCTGCCTGCTCAGTGATACGTAGTGTTTAGGGATGCTTGTCTATTCTGGGGGCACCATACAGCAGTGCTGAGGAACACTTTGGAGTAGGATGAGGAGAGGTCCAGAATCAGTTTAACCTTTTCTGTGAACTGAGGAGCCTGTGGGATGTGAGGAAGACCAACATGGCTTGAGCATAGCTCATCAGTTGGGTTTTTCCAGAACTACCTATTACATTTCTCTCCCTAGCATGTGAAGTAGACTTCCTAGTTTGGGCTGGTGTCCAGAGCATGTCTATTTGAATAGATATTGTGTGTAAAATGTGCCCTGTGTTTGAAGATAAACCGTTCATCTTTCATTCAAACTTGGTCTTTTGATCCATTCATCTGTGCTAATATGGAAGGGCATCCTGCTGTTCACCCAGGCTCAAGACTAGAATCCCCTCCCCCACTTTCACCCCATCACAGTCTTGTGAGGGTTGTGTTCCCATGGCTGGTCCCAGAGGATGCATTCCACCCCATTTCGCTCTCTCTGTCATTCCTTTGCCCTGGGTCAGAACTCTTTTCCCTGGACTGTTAAAGTTGCCCTCTACCTGAGCACTGGTCCCTTCTCAGGTTTCTTCCACAAGCCTAGCCGGATGATCTTAAAACAGCGCTCCGTCTTGTCTTGTTCCTGGCCCCGAAGTGAGATGAATGTCCCACTCTCTCAGCTCTGCCAAGCTCTGGCTGCTTCTGGAGCCTCACTGCCATTCCTTGGTGGACTCAGTCCTGTTCCAGTCCCTGGGAGCTGCCTGTTTGCCGTTTCTCAAATGTCTGTGCCCTGGCTGAGCAGTTCTCCATCTTTCTTACCTCTTCCTCTTCATTTCATGTGCGTGCAGAGTCTGTGGGGACCAGCGCTCTCTTCTGGAATCCCGTCCCCTTAGTTCCACCTTTCACAACTTGTGCCTGTTTTTCTTACATCAAGGCCGTTCACATACAACCTTAACTTCCTTACTGGGCTGCAAATTCCCTGTAGACGGGACATGGCTTAACGGAGAAACGTGTTCTGTGTTCTTGTATAGAAATCCTGAAGTTCAGAAGCATCTATGTCTATCAACGTTTAGTACAATTTGTTAAAATTTGAGACTTTTATTCAAATGTGTGTGTGTGTGTGTGTGTGTGTGTGTGTGTGTGTGTGTGTGTGAGAGAGAGAGATTTTTGGTACTGGCAGAAGAATCTTTTCATTTTAGAAAGAAAGACAGGAAGGAAGGAAGGAAAGAAAGAAACTCCAGAAAACTAGAAATAAAGGGCAGTGCATTTATGATGGACAAGACTGATTCAAGCATATATATCACTTATGTAGTCATTTTTAAAAAGTGAATTGACCTATACTTTTTATCTTAGAGTTCTTTCTATAATTTATTTTTTAAAAGGACACATAAGAGTGCTTATAGTTTGCACTTCTTTGTAAAAATAAAATAAGACCTAAGAAGGCTCCTCCATATCCTCGTGTGTGTGTGTGTGTGTGTGTGTGTGTGTGTATGTATATATATATATATACATATATATATGTATATATGTATATATATATGCATGCATGCATATAGCTATGGTGAGAGTTGAGGTATTTTACTTTGGAGCTAATCAAGCATGTATTTCATAGCCCTCTCACTTGCAAAAGTGTCTTTTAAGGTCGTAGACCTAATTGTGTGTGAGTAATTTTGTCCTCTTATAATGAACCTCCAAATAAAGTAAGTTACAGGTGCTCATCCCCAAAGACCCCTGAGCCCTGGATCTCTGCCCTATGTGTATGAGCACGGAGGACATACCATTAAATGCTAACGACATTTCACTGAAAAGCGTGGCTCAGGTGTGGGGGTAGAGAAAGAGGAGGAGGCACACACACTACCACCCAGAGAAAAACAGAGCAACTCAAAAAACTCATTGATGCTCCCTCCGCCCGCCCGCCGGCCCGCCACATGCTGATGCTGTGACAGCTGTTGACAACCTTGCTCACAGACACAGTGCTGTGTGAGTCTCACAAACCAGCCGCCCCAGCCATGAACCTGCTAACAATGCGGTCCTCCTGCGGTCACCTGAGTGAATGGAACCCTGGCAGTAAGAGCTGAGTGCGGGGTGGGGGTGGGGGTGGGGTTGGTCAAATGTCTTTTTTGTACATGGAACGTCTGTCCCATCAGGTATCTTATCAAACGGCAGGTCACAAATTAAAGTGTGGTTGGCAGGCAGTTCATAAATGTTTGCTTAATGAATAACTGAATAAAAGGCCACTTTTGTGGTAGTCTGCGGCCCGGGCACTCCTTGTCATAGTGTCCCTTGCTACTTGCACTGCTCCAGGGAGCCTGGTCGTTTGGAGAACTGTGAAATAGCCTGGTTTGTGTCCTTCATTTCACCCAGCTAAGCCAGTGTTCCAGGGAAGGACTTGTAGATTTCAAAGGAAAATTGTGTTGTTGACAGCGATTGTGAGGCTCACTGGGGTGATCTGGGGATACTCAGGATGAGTCTCTTCATAGGCACTTTTTTCTTTTTATTGAAAATAGATTTTTTTTTTAAAAAAAAATGCAGGTGGTGATACACAGGGCTACACAGAGAAACCCTGTCTTGAAAAACAAAAAACAAAAAAGGGAAAAAAGGAAATAGATTTCCCCTCTTCACATAACATACCATGATTAAGATTTCCCCTTCCTCTATCCCTCCCCATCCCTCCCCGTCTCCTCTCCCATCTGGATCCCCTTTCTGTCTTTTTGTGTCTCATTAGAAAACAAACAGACTTCTAAGGGATAATAATAAAATAATATAAAATAAAATATAAGATAAAAGAAAAACTAACATCAGAATAGGACAAAACAAACACACTGAAGGAAAAGAGCCCGAGAAAAGGCACAAGAAACAGATAGAGATGCAGAGACCTACTGGGATGCAGAATCGGGAATCCCATGAGAACACTCAACTGGAGGCCATAATATATACTTGAAGGACTTGTAGCGTAAAAAGAGAGAAGAAAAAAGTACATATAAATAAAATGGAATAAAATCAAAATAGAAAATAAGATAAAATTAAAAGAAAGAGACAGAGGGAGGGAGAGAGAGAGAGACAGACAGACAGACACACACACACACATACACACACACACACACACACACACACAGAGAGAGAGAGAGAGAGAGAGAGAGAGAGAGAGAGAGAGAGAGAGAGCCTCCAAAGGTGCTGTTGAGTTCACTTTCTGTTGACCATCTACTGCTGGGCATGTAGCCTACTGTCTTAGTTAGGGTTTTTTGGTTTTTTTCTTTGGTGTTTTTCAAGATAGGGTTTCTCAGGGTAGTTTTGGTGCCTGTTCTGGATCTCGCTCTGTAGACCAGGCTGGCCTCAAGCTCACAGAGATCCACCTGCCTCTGCCTCCCGAGTGCTGGGATTAAAGGCCTTGAGCCACCACTGCCCAGCTTTTAGTTAGGACTTCTATTGCTGTGAAGAGACACCATGACCATGGTAACTCTTATAAAGGAAACATTTATTTGGGGCTTAGTCCATTATCATCATGGTGGATGACAAGCAGGCAGACATGGTGCTGGAGAAGGAGCTGAGAGTTCTTGATCTGCAGGCAAGAGGAAGTGAACTGTGACACTGGGTGTAGCTTAAGCGTAGGAGACCTCAAAGCCCACCCCCACGGTCGTACTTCCTCCAACAAGGCCACACCTACTCCAACAAGGCCACACCTCCTAATAGCACCACAACCTATGGGGGCCATTTTTTTTTCAAACCACCACACCTACCCTTAGGAGTAGTTTGCTTATCCAGTGAGACTCCCTTGTAGAAAACTAAATTTTCGTTTGCAAGTAGTTATCAATTGGAGATTGCTTCTGGGTTAGGGATGAGGGCTTGTGTCCACTTCTTTCAGCTCTAGGACCCCATCTGGGGCAGACCCATGCAGGCCCTGTGCATGCTGCCTCAGTCTCTGTGAGTTCATATGTTGATTTCGAGGGCCTTGTTTTCTTGGTTTTTTCATCCCCTCTGGCTCTAGCACACTTTCCACTGGAGTGTTCCACGGTTTCTCACTCTCTGCCTCTTGTCTGTCTGTGGGTTTCTGTATGTGTTCCAGTATGCTGCAGGAGGAAGCTTCTCTGTTGATTTCTGAACAAGGCACTATAGCAGGATGTCTATAGCAGAATGTCATTAGGTATCATTTTATTGCTACTTTTTTTTTTTTTTTTTTTAAAGAACAGTAGTGTTTGTTTTTTTCCTAGGTCCCTGGGATATCTAGTCTCAGGTTCTTAGTCATCCAGGCAGTGCCAGGTATGGGTCCCATCTTGTGAAGTGGATCTTAAATCAGATATTGGTTGGTGACTCCCACGGATTTGTACCACCATTGCACCAGAGTATCTTGAGGCAGGACACCACTGTAGATCAAAAGGTTTGTGGTTGGGTTGGTGTTTACATTTCCCCTGGGTGGCATGCCGAGTGCCTTCCTGTACCAAAGATGCTAGCATGGCGTGGAAGCTCTAGGTAGGCACCGACTGGACTTCACGTTCAGTGAGTTGTGTAGCTGTGGTCTTCAGCAATGGGGCCTTGCTGTCAGTTTATCTTGGCAACAGTGTGGGTTGTTTGAGCGTTCCCATGGGACCCCCTTTGGCCAACAACTCAATCAGATGTAACCCAATCCTGGTTTAGTAGCTTCATTTGGTGACAAGAGATGTCCAGTTGGGGCTCTCTCTCCTCCATTATTTGGTGATTTCATTTAGACTATCTTCATATATGAATATGTTTTAGGAAGTTTAGGAAACTGTGTTAGGTTTCCATACTACCCCTCACACGGCCTTGGTTTTAGCTGTATCTCCCCAAAGTCCCTCGCTTGTCCCCCCTTACGCCCCCCTCCCTACTTGATCTTTCTGTTCCAGTCCCCACCCCATCCACCCATAACTATCTATTCTGTTTCTCTTTCCTAGGGAGATCTATCTGTCATCCAGTCCCTTACTCAACACCTAACTCCCCCTCCCCCCGCCCCCAGATGGTTTCTTTGTGTAACAGCACTGGCTGTCCTGGAACTCACTTTGTTGTAGACCAGGCTGGCCTTGAGCTCACAGAGATCCACCTGCCTCTCTCTCCCAAGTGCTGGGATTAAAGGCTTGCACCATCCCTGCCTAGCCCTCTATACCTAATCTTTGTGGTTCTATGGCTTATAGCTTGGTTATTATTGACTTAATTGCTAAATCCACATGTAAATAAATGTATAAGATATTTGTCTTTCTGAGTCTGAATTGCCTCACTCAGGATGATTTTTTTTTTCTGGTTTCATCAATTTACCTGTGAATTTTATGATTTCATTTTTTAACAGCTGAGTAATACTATATTGTGTAAATGTACCACATTTTCTTTATCCATTTGTTGAAGGACATCTAGATTGTTTCCAATTGAACATGGTTGACCAGATGTAATTGTAGTAGGATGAAGTGTTCTTGGGTATATGTTCAAAAGTAGTAGAGCTGAGTCTTGAGATAGATCAACTCCCATCTTCCTGAGGAACTGCCATATTGATTTCCATGGTGGCTGTACACAAAACGAGCAGTGGAGGAGTATTTTCCTTGCTGTCGTTTGTTCTATTGATCTTAGTCATAGACACTTGTTTGCTAAACTACATTCAGTATGTAATATGGCTTGAGAAGGCCAGGCACTTGGGAAGCTGAGGCAGTAGGGTTGTCATGGGTTCAAGACTAGCCTGGGTTACTGAGACCCTGTCTCAAATAAAACCAATTAACCACCAACCAAACCAACCAACCAAAGAAAAAAACCTTAAGTCAGTGAGCCCACAGCTCTGCGATATTAAAGAGTTCTTCCCCCATTTTTATGTTTGTGTATGGTGTGCCTGTGTGCACATGCATGGTGTTGCATGTATGCGGACACGTGTTTGTGTGTATAGGTGTACATGTGTGCATGTGGAGGTTCAACGTTGATAAGTCATCTATCATTCTTCTACCTTATTCATTAAGGAAGAGTTGGTCTCAGTCACATTCAGAATTCATCAATATGTCTGCTCTTATTAGCCAGCCTGTTCTATGAGTTCCATCTCTGCCTTTGGAGGCTAGGATGACAGGTAGGTTGCCATGTCCACCAGACATTTATGTGGGTGTCTGGGGATCCAATGCTGGTCCTCACACTTGCATGGCAGGCGCCCTAACTGCTGAGTCCTCTCCTTAGCCCTTTCAAGGAGGTTTTTATGATCAGAACGCTACTTATGAATACAGATGTTGGGTCAGCAGAGCATAAGTCTTCAAGTCTAACATTGAACCGATGCCCGTTCCTCGAAGGTTATGTCTACTTTCACTCAGGAATCTAAAGTGTGCCACCTGTGATTAGTCATAGAAACATTTTAAACATTCCAGTAGCCACATTTAGAAATGCTGAAAAGAAATGGAGAAAGTATTTTAAGTAATATATTTCCATTAATTCATTATATCCCCCATATTTTTAACATAGAGTTAATACAGAGATTGTTAATGAAGTATTTTACATTTTTTGAAATACTATGCCTTCAAAGTCTAGTGTGCAGTTTACACTGTGGTAGACCTGAATTTGGTCTGTTCACATTTTAAGATACAGTAGCCATGAGTGTCTAGAATGAAGGGTCCACAAGAATGGCAGGCTTGGCCATGTATGTCATGGTCCTCAGTGTGGCATGAAGCCAGAGGGAAGCTAGGCAGGGTTTATCTTCTTGCTTCGTCTGATCTAACTGTGCATGTGAGAGTCCTTCCAGGATTGTCCAATTTAGGAGGTTTGGAGAAAGATGCCTCAGGAATTTGGCTGTTTTCATGTGACCCACAGATGGCTCATTCCCTTCAAGACTGAGAAACAGCACCAGACATGGTCTTGTAAAATGTCTTCCAGATATGGTCTGTCCAGGGTTCCGTGTCAACCTGTCTCTCCTGTTGCTCATACTCACATTGCTCAAACAGGCAGAATTCTGCAGCAGTACTAGGAATATCCAGAAACAGCCCACCAGCCAGCCAGACGACCAAAGTCACAATGTGATGATCAGTGAGCTCCCTGTACGAGTCAGTGTCAAAACGGTGCTTTCCAACAGGGCTCGTAAGGTATTCTCGAAGAACCCGAGAACTAAGACAGCAGCCACTCCTTTGAAATCTAGCCATGGGTCAATTCAGAAAAATAACATAGACCTTTTGTCCTAGGGCGAAATGCGTAGATGAAAGAGCCCCAGTGTTCAAGTCACATTGTGACGCTTGTGTACCTGTGTATACACGGACAGTGTGCCCTCTAGTGGTGAAGTCGGTGAAGTACATCCTGCTGCTTTGAGGCCCCTGGTTTTAGTAAATTGTATACACACCAGGTGTCAGCAGTCAGCTTTTCCTGTGTTATTTTGGGAGGAAATCGTTCTTACCAAACAGACCTAAACTCCATTGGCTGTTTATGGAGCTGTGCTTAATTTCTGTCCACCAGGGAGGATTTGAGACTAGATCCTCAATTCAGTAGTTCCCTCTGCTCTCCAGAAGGCATTCTATTTTTGATAAATGGTCCGTGAGCAGGTGACCTCATAGGAAAACACAGAGGGAGGTTATCTACTAGCGGTACCTTGTTCTTAGTCGGGGGGTGGGGGGTGGGATGGCTGAATAGGATATTCAGAGAAAGGGGCTTCAGTGGTGACATTTTTTTGTGTGTGGGGGGAGGAGCTCACTGCTGTAGTTCACTTTTATTACCTCACTTAGCTTTTGGCCCATGCAATTTCCAAGAGTTGCCCTAAGTAGGTGATTAGGTAGAATTTAAAGTTCAAGATCAACTTCAGACCTTAGCAACTACTTAGAGTGCTTTCTTGGAGCTATTTTATGTCTATCGTTATCTGCCCCTACCCCAGTGAAACTTCCCCCCTCTTGAAAGAATGCTTCTTTGTGAAATAGCGCTGTGAGTAGGAGGGCACTGTTCTCAGATTGTCAAGCTATTGGTGACTTGACCTTGTTCTCTTACCTGCTGACAGTCTGGCCACATCTTGACCTTGGCAAGTGAGAGCCATACCTGGCTGTTGTCTGCCTGATGACAGAGCTGCTGCTGCTGCTGCTGCTTCCATAGGCACAGGGCTTCTTATTGGGTTTACCATGGCACCCAGAGAACATGATCCTATTTGCTCAACACCCAGTAAACACAGATCACACCTGTTGGCAATTGGGGCCTCTGCTTGTCCCAGCCCCTGCCCAGACAGCTCCATTCTGGTCATTCTGACAAGGAAACTTTGCTTTTCAAAAAATAACACCGGGAGCACGGAGATGGCTCAATCGGAAAAATGTTTGCCAAGCAAGCGTGGAGGCCAGATTTTAGGTTCCTAGAACCTACGAAGGAAACTGGCTCAGCGGCGTGCAGTCTGGAATCCTAGCACTTGGTGGAGGTGGAGGAGAGGGTTGAGATGGGAGGCTCACCCTGTTTATGTGGCTCACTGAGAAGTCACTCTCAGCCCGTGTAGCTCATCTCGTGTAGCGTTAGGTGATAGAAACTGTTCACACATTTGTGTCTTCCGTGTACTCTGTGTGCTTGTGGGCAGAAACTGTGGCTCATTTGCCTTTGCATGAATAAAGTAACCCACTAGCAGAGTCTACACACCACAGGCAGTCAATTGGTGTTTAGGAAATGAAATAACAGACAGACAGGTGAGCAAAAGAGCATCGTGAGCAGAGCGTAGTGAATCTCAGGTGCCTCGTATGATCTAGTTTCAATGGAAGTTGACCAAAACCTTTTTTTAGTTTTACTTTTGAGGTTATAATTTAATTACAACATTTCTCCCTCCCCTTTCCTCCCTCCAAACCCTCTGTCTACCCCTTCCCACTCTCCTTCAAATTCATGGTCTTTGTTGTCCTTATTTGTTATTGCAGGCATCTGTGTACATGTATATACACATGTCCCTGAATATAACCTGCTCAGTCCATATAATGCTGTCTGTCTGTATGTTTTCAGGGCTGACCATTTTGCTTCAGACAAACAGTTGGTGTGCTTTTCCCTGGGGAAGACTATCTCTCCCATTCCAAGATTTCATCAGTTGCCTATAGTTCTTTGTGTAGAGTTGAAGCCTCATGGGCTTTTCTCTGTCCGGTTTGGTGTGTTCATTGGTATAATACTTGTACAGCCCATGTTTAGGCAGTCATGGTGAGACTTCATGGGTGTAGCTTCTGATATTGCTAGGAGACACAATCTCACAGCAAACTCCCTAGACTGAGGTGTTTCATTGGGAACCCATTCTGATTTTGTTGTAACCTTCCAGGGAACATATTCACTATGGTTAGACTACTTTTTCAGTCTAATGCTCTCCCAACTGAGCTATTTCGGCTTTAGACTATAACTTAAAAACAAAACAAAACAAAAAACAGTTATTTGCAACATAGACCGAAGATGGGTTTGTCTGTAATGCCAGCGTAGTTTATTATATGACTCGGGTCTGTCAGGGCTGACCGTGACCTTCATTACATCAGGAAACTGTCATACTAACCGGTGGATGCTGACTCCCGGAGTCTTCGCTTCAGCACATTCCGTGAGAACCAGTGAAGCTGGTTCGGTCTTCCATCTCAGGTCGACAGCAGGAGTCAGTGTGTGATGGGGCAAGGCTGTGCTTGGGATTGGCTCTGTAGCACAAACTGGAATGCGGCTTGGACTGTGATCTTCTCTTGTTCATAGACCGTGGGCAGGACTGTGCACTCCTGCCCCCGGACTGGAGTCAAGCAGGCCTCAGAGTGCAGGTGTGTGGGCATGGCCTCAACCATCTGGAGCAATTATCGAGGTGCGCCTCCCATGGGGATCTGGCTAGGAGAACTATTTGAAGCATGCTTCTGGAGCCATCCTGTTGTATTTATTTCACCACTCGAAGGCCGCAAGTCTAAGGAAGTCAAATTCCTTCCCGGCCACTACAGCTGCTACTGGGGAGGGACCCAGGGCTTCCACATGTGCTAATTAATCACACTCATGGCTAGTTACAGATCACGTGGGCTAAGTCTGTAAAACTCTTAGGTTTCCCTCTCCTAAACAATACCTCATGTTTGTTTTTTCCTTCCTCTTAATTATTGTTTGAGCTCTTTTCTTTCTGTTCTCTTTTCCCTACTGTCTTTCTGTGTTTTGGTTTTTGCTTTTCTGAGACTGAGTCTCACTGTAGCCCAGGTGGCCTGGAACTCCTAGCAATCCTCCTGCTTCAGCTTTCCAGGTGCTGGGATTGTAGGTATGTTCTTTTGTTTTTAACTTCCAAACTATTTGAGGTGTGGTCTCTATAACTATTATGGTCTGATGTTCCCGCCGGCATAGGAGTGTCCCAAACCGAGCAGGCCAGGTTTGGTCTTCTTTCTTGGGCCGCTCTGTGGCTAAACTCTAATTGTGAAAACATTTCCTTCCTCACTTTGTAAGGTGGTGGCTCTTACGTTTCTCCTCTTGCCATCTCTGGTCATCCTTTTCAACCTTTTAAGTCTTTTTATTCTCTTTGCCCTGGGATCCTGCTAGTATAGGACCTCGTGATTTCCGCTTGAACACACTTTCTGTGTTTTGTCCATGACAGCGTGTGTCCTGCTGTTTCCAGCCCTCACCTTTTGAGCATTAAAATGACATCAGCAAGCGTAGCAGAGTTCTGCATCCTGTGTTTGAGTCCGCAGGGGTGCTCACTGGCCTGGATTAGTAGAACAATCTCTCTGTCTCTCTCCCACCTCTCTCCTTGCCCATGGCCTGTCTTCCGTACTGTCTGTCTCCCTAGACAGCTGTGGCTCCCTTTCCCAGGCAGCCCACACTGGACACGCCCCATTCTTTCAGCACACTCTCATTCAAAAGCAGACCTTAACCAATAATCTGGAGTTTGGTGCTCACCTAGAGCCAAAGGACATGGAAACTTCATTTTAACCCAGCAACTCAAATATTGACTGTGCTTTCAGCTCGTAAAAGGTCCAGCTTCATGGCGCTATTCATATTTATGTAATAGCTGTGTACTATTGGTGTGAACTCATTGTTTCAGAGGTGAAGAAAATGCAAAATCATCTTTAAGATGAATTTTTAAAAGGCTACCGCAGCCGTCGTCTTAGTTTCTAAAGCACTCTGTCTGCCACCCTCTGTCCGATGTGCCTCTTGGGTGGTGTGCAGCAGGTTCAGTGCAGCTGTTCCTTAACGGCTGGACGGAGATGGTAGCAGCGCTTTCCTTCGGGGGTTATTGTGGGGATTAAATGAGCTACACGCTGTCCTGTTTTGCAGTGTGGGGGTGTAGCTCAGATTTGCTGTTATCATCATTGATACTTGTCATTCCCAAATAGAAGCACTGATAATGCCTTTTTATTGTTTTGTGTATAGCACCAAGTTACAGTTCTTAACATAGGTTTTCTAGGAAAACGTGCATGACAGAATGGTAGAAAACATAATGAATGCTAGGCTAGACAACTGATATTGGGAATCTCATCATCAGCCTACAGGACTTTCTGTTTCTAACTGTGGACCTATGGCAATCGTAAAAGTCCAAATATTTGGACTGGAAAGAATATTTGTGAGTAGTACACCAGAGAAACAAATATATTTCTTGCAAGTGTAGAAATTCGTGCTTTCAAGTCAAATTCCATTTTAAGAACAGCAACTTAGCTGTTCAAGAGAAATCGTAATCTTTTGTGGACTGGAGAATCCTGTAGTACGGTGTTATAGCATTGAAACTCATCCATTCTAGAAATGCCATGTTTGTCCGGGGCTGTTCTTGTGGTGTAGGTCATCTGCAGCTTTTCTAACTGGTGTCTGGTGGGCAGTGAGCGTTACATCCGCTTACCACCCCGAGTCAATGCCATTGCCTCACCCTCTCTTAGATGTTTCTTTACAGAATGTTGTAGGGCTGGAAAGTACCCGAAGTTTCTGTCTGATCTAGATTCTTTGAAGTTGAGTTAGGAAAAGAGATTTGTGTCATTTTAACTATTCTGTCATTGACACATTAGCATTTCTAGAAATGACTGTGAAAGGGGCACGGACCATAGTTCTGGAACACTACCAAAGCAGTCTTATATTGTAGTAGGTCATTTGAAAGCTGTAACTTTCTTACTATTTTTCTTTCAACCTTAAATCTAAGACCTAAATCTTGTTGTTTATTCTACGAACCTTTCCCAGGCTGCTGAATAGAGCCCGATATTACCTAATGTTTATCATTTTAGGTAGGAGGGTTCACAAACACAATTCTGTTGATATTGTGAGTGAATTTATCTTGCTGATATACTACAGGGACTTTAGTTCACTGCTCTAGCATACGACTAATTATAAAAGGGTTACTATTTAACCAAACAGATGTCTATAATCAAAATGAACAGATGTAATACAATATATTCATCTGACCTCGTTAGTGGCCAAGAATACAGAAACAGTGAACACAGAGAGCCACTGTCTTCTACTGTTCATAAGGAATTGCTTTTGTCTTTTGATAATTGAAGTTTATGCTTATTCTTAAATTTGTACAGTGTATCAAGCTTACCGGTTACTCAGGGGCATATTGACTCATTCATTTAGACTGTTTTGTTTAATTTCATAGTGGAAAGTTGTACATTTGATTCTTTATTCCAATTGTTATAAAGAGATAGCTACACATGTGCTTATAAGTGTATAAGATTTTAGGGTCCTATGACGAGAGTACGTTTATTATGATTAGGTTACTACAGTGGATACATTTTCAAGATGCTATGTGAAGTTTCTTTTATATCTTTTATGATTGGAAAGATTTTAGTAGTAGAAATTGTATTTTAGAATAGAAATTGGCTAGACTAGTTTTGGTTTTCATGGACGTGGTCATGGATAACACAAATGAAGTAGTGGTTCTCATCTCCTTGACATGCTAATGCATTTAATACAGGTTTATTTTGTACTTATTGAAGAGCACAAGCTTTGGCTCAGACGCCTATCACCAAATGCCAAAGGAAGAGTTCTTTACATGGAATCATGTTGCTTCCCTGATGAAGATGGAGACTTGGGTCTGGGTTGGAGTTGAGTGTGTGGCGGTGTGAATATTTGTATTGCATTACACAGAAGTCTCCCAGTCACCTGCAAAGCCTTGGGTGTAACTCAATCCTTGTTCCAGTCCTGATGGGTTAATAGCACAAGGAAAGGAGGAGGTACCGGAACCAGGCAAAGTGACCCATTTTCTTGGTCTTTCGGCCTTTTCTAATGATCACTTTGAGTATGAGGACCAAAGGCTAACAATTATCAGTCAGCCTGCAGAGACATTCCATTTGGTTTCATAGGATTTACAAACTTATCAAAAGATAGCCAACATTTCAAAGAAAGATTTCACTGGAAAATCTAGTTGGAAGGTTAGACCCAGAAAGTCAGCTTCCCAGGGTGACCAGTTAGCCAGAGCTAGAAACAGTGGTCTTATTGCCAGCCTTTGTTTGGGTTTGGCGCCCCTTGCAGGAGACTTTGGCTGAAAGGTTTTTGGTGTACCTCAAGTGGTTCTCAATGGTTCTCTGTGTGTTGTGACCTTTTTTGGGGGAAGGATGACCCTTTTCACAGGGGTCACTTAAGACCATCGGAAAACACAGATATTTACATTATAATTTATAACAGTTGCAAAATTGCAATTATGAAGTAGCAACGAAAATCATTTTATGGTTGGGGGCGGTCACCACACCGTGAGGAACTATCACCACAATGTGGGTCTAAGCATTAGGAAGGTTGAGAACCATGGCTCTAAGGTACACTATGCCTCATTTCCCCTTCTTGACAGTCTTTATATAAGCACGGAAAGTAGACATCAGCACTCCCCTCAACAGCAACAAAAACAACCAGGAAAAAAAGGGAACGTGTTTATTGTGAACCATTTTTTTTCATTATTTAAAGGCTGCTTACCATGTTCATGAAAGTGCTTGCATTTTCCATTTTCCCTTACCTCAGCCTATTTTTTTTCTGGAATAAACAATATTTTCATCTTACTTCATAGCAGACTGACCAGCAGACAAGTTTGTTTTAAGCCAAATAACTTTTTCAGACAAGCTAAATTTTTCATCATTTGGGTAGAAACTTTTCTTAAACGAAGTGAATTTACAAATAGCATTTTGTAAATCAGGTACATCTCGAAACTTCTATTGGTTTTTCTTTGTGTGAGTCCCATTGATCTAGTACCGATAGCGTGATAAGTGCTTTTATTTGTAAAGACTTCCTAAATTGCATAAAAATCATAAACTTTTTCTTTTCCTTTTCCACAAAATTCTGCCAGCGAGTTGAAAATGGGGACTTCAACTGGATTGTTCCAGGGAAATTTTTAGCGTTTAGTGGACCGCATCCGAAAAGCAAAATTGAAAATGGTAGGTTGTTTTCTCCTTTACCACCTAAACATTATTATTTTAGTTCAATTTCATTACTTTCTCTATTTCCATGTACAGTTCTTTTCCTTTGCTAATATTCTTTAAGGGATATTTATTCATAATTTTCAAAATTAAACAGTGTATTAAATGCTAAACTTCTATTATGTGGAGTGATAACCCTGTTTTATTTTATTTTTTTAAAGCAGATTTATTTTATTTTTAGTTATGTGTATGTGTGCATGTGTATGTGTATGTGCATGTGTGTTTGTGTGAGAGATATAGATGTCCCATTTAGGGCTCAGTGCTCAACTGACACTCAGCATTCTAACCAATTTATGAATCTCGTAAAGACTGCTGCCCACAACTCTCTGACCATGGCTGAGAGCAGCACTAGTTAATGGGTTTGAACAAATGTTTAGAAGGCAGGCAGTTTGGCCAGGTGTCCAGTTACCAAAATGACAGCAGACCCCCCCACCCCCAGGCCAATGACCTCCCCAGTCATGGGCTTTTGACCCGGTTTACGGTACCATGCGTGAATTCTCTTCCATGGAACAGACCTGAAATTCCAACAGAAGGCTGTTGGCTGCCCACATAGAGTGAGTCAGACACTATTGAACACACAGTGGACTCATCTTGCCTGACAGGTTGGGACTGTAGCCTGCAGGGGCCACAGCTGGGTAAGGCTGTTGGTAATTTTTCTTCCTCAGTAGCCTGCACCTGCTGATGCTATGGAAGTTAGCCAGCAGGGAGGAAGTGACCAGGTCAGTTCCGGCCTAATGTTCGTGTCCCTCATCCGAAGTATGTTGTATTATCAGCAACAGGGCCTTGTGATCTAGCTATGGTGGAGAGCTAAGGAAAAGCTGCGTTTTAAACATGATTGATCAAGCAGCTGTTGCTAGGAGGGAGGAAAAGGAGGAAGCCTTATAATCATGGGATCCAGGCGGAAGGCATTGTGTGTCTTAAGGGCGTGTTTGTGTGAGCAGAGAGCAGCCGGGGCATCTGCTGAGCCACCTTGATTCATATTGTTTCAGCAGTGGGGAAAGAGCCGGCCTTCTCTTTAAAAATGTTTTATATAAAATTTGAATTGATTAATGTATTATAACTATAGCATGAAAC
>CABHPP010121141.1:21221-68609 GCA_902168425.1 Peromyscus attwateri | reverse complement strand
GGAAGGAAGGAAGGAAGGAAGGAAGGAAGGAAGGAAGGAAGGAAGGAAGAAAGGAAGGAAGGAAGGAGGGGAGGGGAGGGGAGGGAGAGAGGGAGGGAGGGAGGGAGGGAGGGAGGAAGGGCAGCAAAATAAGTCCTCTAAGGCTCATTTATAACTTATGTAAGACTGCATAGCTAACAAAAGGAATATGTTTAGGAATTATAACTTTAACCCACAGTCAATCTCTGTTCAATACTGTTTCTCAATATTATAAGTTTTTAAGTTTTGAAGGAAACAAAATTGTAATCATGGTTTTCATACTCCATGGCTATATGACTTTAGTCAAGTCATTAAAAATGTTTGTGCTTCAATTTCTTCATCTGTATAATAAGGTTGGATTAAATGTTCTCAACTGTCCTTCTGGGTTTTAATATTCCATGATTATGTGCACACACGTGCACACACAAAGGTTTTCCTGCAGAGTAGTCCTTCATTTGCATAGTAATTATCACAAGCACCAAGATAAGTACTGGCATTGCTTTCTCATAATTAAATCCTATAAGAGTACCTATATATCATCCGACCCCTTTCTGTCTGCATAGCTCATTATAAAGGGACAAGTAAACAAGAGGGGGTTGTAATTCACTGTGTTCAATTTCTATTTGTATTATTCTGAGAACCCTTCTGATAGAAATCATCATAGTTCAATCATAGCTATTATTTTGGTCCATTCACAATTCCACCTCTCTCCTGGCCTATTACATTCAAAGGCACAAATATTTGTTCTATCTTAAATAGAGAGAGAAAATAATTGTATGAGCTTCTTTCACAGTTATCTTTCTTGATTCTGTTTCAATATTTAGTCTCAGATGATTGAGCAGGAAAAATGAAAATTATAAGTAATATGTCTAAATAAAATACAATATCCATGCCATTTGCATTTGTTATTTGTATAGTTTCCATTTGAGACTATAATTTTATGTTTCTGGACCTTAATTTCCATATAAGAATGATAGAAGTTGGTTTTACATGAGAGTAAGGATTCATTATAGGATGGTAAAATATATTATGCATGACTAATGCTCAATCTAATAAGTTAAATGGGAAGATATATTGCAAGAAAATACACTAAAATATAAGCGGTTAATTTATTATATTTGCATTAATATGAATGTATAATGGCTGAATAAACTATTCTTCAATATCAAAGGTAAAATTGGTGAGAAAAGTAAGAAAACTATTGTTTAAATCCAAACAGTAACAAAGTTGATTCGAAGGGCTCAAAAAGTCAAATATATAACCATTATTGGATTTTTAGGAGTGCCTAAAATTGTACATTATTCTTTTAGATTGACTAAGGTATGAGACTACCGAAACTAGTATTTATATTTCATTTTTCAATTTTGTGTGTGTGTGTGTGTGTGTGTGTGTGAGTGTGTATGTGTGTGTGAGTGTGTGTGTGTGTGTGTGTGTGTGTGTGTGTGTGTGTGGTCAATGTGCTAAGTCACACAAAGTTCAGAGAACAATTTTCAGGAATTGATTCTCTTCCATACTTTATGTGGGATCTAGAGATTGAACTCAGTTCAGGAAGCTTACATAGCCAGCTCTTTTACACACTGAGCCATCTCATGATCTCCTCACCATATTTACATTCTTAATTCTTACCAATTCTTTAAGACCAAAATTAAATTTTCCTTTATCAGGAAGTCTACCATGATTACCCTGACCTCAAGATCATAATCAACTAGAGACAGAGTAAGATTGTATCTTCATTAGGCATCATTCCAAAGTTCACTACAAATACCGTCTCCTATAGTAGAATAATCTTAACAGAGAAGTAGAGTAGGCAAAGGAAAAGAGATACCAGAATAGGGAATTATCAAATGAAAGATGCAAAAATGAACACCAGAAGGTGTAGAATCGAAGGACCAAGGCTAATGACTTACATTTATGCACTGAAGTTTGTACTTTGAATTTTGTTAGCCAGGTGTCTTTGGGTAACTTAACCTCTAAAAGACAATTTCCTCAACTGTAAAGGTGTACATAACAACAGTGATGCCACCAATTTGCTAGATGAAGATCAAATCAAACAGTGTTCACAAAAGTGGCTGACACATAAAAGATGATCAAATCTGAGAAAGCAGATGCTTTCTTCCCCCAGCTTTTTCAAGACCTAGCTTCCACAAACCTTTAACCAAAAGTTCTAAAAAAATTCCATGTAAGCTGGGCGGTGGTGGCACACACATTTGATCCCAACACTCGGAAGGCAGAGGGAGGTGGATCTCTGTGAGTTTGAGGCCAGCCTGGTCTAGGACAGGACAATCCAGGACAGGCACCAAAACTACACAGAGAAACCCTGTCTCTAAAAAATAAAAAAAAAAATAAAAAAAAATTCAATGTGTTGTTTTCTAACATTCTTCCTTTATACAATTAAAGTTAAGATACTAAGTAATGTGTTTCATTATGTTATGACATTTTCAAACATAGTGTGTTCTTATTCCTTATCCTTCCCTGTTCCTTCTTTCTGATGTCTGAGCACTTCCTCCCTATCCCCTCAAATAGCTCAGATTTGATTGTAATGACACATGAATTCCACTGACCTCTCTATTCCTCTTCTCTTAATATCTCTTCTGTCACTCTTATGGTCTCATTTCTATATTTTATAATTCACACACACACACACACACACACACACACACACACACACACACGCTTATTTATGTATATAAACCCAGGATACACACACGAGAGAAAAGATGCCATATTTGCCTGACTCTGGTTTAGTTTGAATGGCATAATTGTTTCTAGTCCTGTCCATTTTGCCTAAAAAGCAATGATTTAATTTTTTTCTTTACAGGGCTGAATAAAATTCCATCATGTATATGCACCAAAATTTCTTTATCAATTGATCTTTTGATGAGCATGTTGAGAAGTTCTATTTCTTGACTATGGTGAAATTTAGGCAATAAACATGGATTTGCATGTGGCTCTATATTATACTGACTTAGAGTCATCTGGATGTAGCTGTGTCATATGGAAGTTCTGTTTTTAGTTTTTTGGGAAACCTCCTTTCTGATTTCCATAGTTATTGAAACACTTTACTCCATGACCAGCAGTAAAAAAAATGACTCTTCTTTACCCATATTCTTCCAGCATTTATTGTCATTTATTTTCTTCATGTTAGTTTTTCTGGCAGTGTTGAGATGGATTTCAAAGTATTTTAAATTTGTGTTTTTTTCTATTGACTAAGAATGTTGAACACTTGTAAAATATATTTATTGGCCATTTGTGTTTTTTTCTTTTGAGATGGTTGTATTTGTTAGCACTTTTATTGATTGAAATGTTGGAGTTGATATTTAATTTTTGATATTCATATATTTATATTCATTTATATTTATATATAAAACATTTCTTTATATATTCAGCATATTAATTCCTTGTCTGATGATATAGGTAGCAAAGTTATTCTCTCGTTCTACTGTAGGCTTGTGTCTTTGCTCTGCTAACTCCTTTTATGTGCAGAATTTTAATTTTGTAATTTGGCAATTCAGGGTTATTTCCTGTGCTATTAGAGTTTTTTTTCCCAGAAAATTCTTGCAGGGACTTTTCACTTATGGTTTTCTCTAGCATTTTCAAATTTAGAGGTCTTATATTAAGGTCTCTATTCATTTTAAATTGATTACGGTGCATGGTGAGAAATTTACATATAATTTTATTCCTGTGTATGTGGATATTCAATTTTCCTAATTTTATTTGATGAAGAGGCTGCCTTATTTACACTTTTATTAAAAATTAAGTGGCTGCAATTGTATTTCTGGACGTTATAGTTTATTACACTAGTTTTATGTCAATATTAGACTATCTTTGTGACCACGGCTGTAGTATAACTTGAGGTCATATATTGTTATAATCTAGCATTGTGCTTTTAGTTTGGTATTGCTCTGGTTATTTCTTTTTTGTGGGGGTTTTTGTTGTTGTTGATGATGTCATTTTCTTTTTTTTGTGGAGGGGGGTTTGTTTCCATATATGTATTTTAGAGATTTTTTTTCCTTGTTCTGTGAAGAATGTTATTGGACCTTTTATTGGGATTGTGTTGAATCTGTAAAACAGTTTCAGTAATAGAGAAACTTTTAAAATAGTAATTCTTCAGTCAAGGCAGGTCCAGTCAACCTCCTCCCTTCACCCAGGCTGAGCAAAGTGTTCCTGCATAGGCCCCAGGCTCCAAACAGCCAGCTCATACACTAAGGACAGGACTCAGTCCCACTGCCTGGGGGCCTCCCAAACAGTTCAAGCTAATCAACTATCTCACTAATACAGGGGGAATGATCCAGTTGGGGGCTCCTCAGCTATTGGTTCATAGTTCATGTGTTTCCACTAGTTTGGCTATTTGTCCCTGTGCTTTTTCCAATCATGGTCTCAACAATTCTCGCTCATACAATCCCTCCTCTTTCTGGCCGATTGGACTCCTGGAGTTCCACCTGGGGCCTGGCCATGGATCTCTGCATCTGCTTCCATCATTCATTGGATGAGAGTTCTACCACGACAGTTGGGGTGTTTGGCCATCCGATCACCAGAGTGGGTCAGTTCGGGCTTTCTCTAGACCATTGCCAGTAGTCTATTGTGGAGGTATCTTTGTGGATCTACCAGGCTGAGCTGAATCCCCAGGAGAGTCCTTGCCCTGGAGGAGATGGAAATGGGGGGTGGGCAGGGAGGGTGGGAGGAGGGAGGACAGCAGAATCCATGGCTGATATGTAAAATTAAATTAAATTATAAAATAAAAAATAGTAATTCTTCTAATCCATAAGCAAGTAAAATTCTCCCATTGTAGTATATAATTCAATTTAGTTCTTCAAATATTAAATATTTCATTGTAAAGTTTTATACTTTCTTGGTTATGTTTATTCCTAGTACTTTATTACTTGTTTTTAAGCTTTATGAACAGAATATTTCTCCAATGACTTCCTTGGCAAGTCCATTATTGAAATATATGAAAGATACTTAATTTCTTATGTTTATTGACTCTTTTATCCTTCTACTTTGCTGAATGTGTTTGTCACATTGAAAATATTTCTGGTGGAGTAGTTAGGGTCCTTTAAGTATAATATCATATCTTTTACAAATAAAGGTAATTTAACTTCCTATTTTCTTTTCTTTTTTTGTTTTGTTTTGTTTTGTTTGGTTGGTTGGTTGTTTGGTTGGTTGGTTTTTTGAGACAGGGTTTCTCTGTGTAAGCTTTGGAGCCTGTCCTGGAACTTGCTCTGTAGACCAGACTGGCCTCAAACTCACAGAGATCTACCCGCCTCTGCCTCCCGAGTGCTGGGATTAAAGGCGTGTACCACCACCACCACCACCACCACCACCACCACCACCACCACCACCTGGTTTAACTTCCTATTTTCTTATTTTTATCCTTGTTTTTTCCTTCTATTGATTAACTTTGCTATATAAAATTTTGAGCAATATATTAATCAATAATGGTAAGACTAGGTAACTTGTTCCCTTTCAAATTTTAGAGGAAAATTCATCTCCCAACTTAGTGTGTTGACTATAGCTTTCTCATAAATAAATTTAATTATGTTTAGATAAGTTCCTTCTATTCAAGTTTTTTTGGAGATTTTTATCATGAAGGTTTGTTGAAATTTATTATATACCATTTCTGCATTAATTGATAGATGATCATGTGACTTTGTTTTTAAGACTATTCACACATTGTGTTACAATTGTTGATTTTTATGTGTTGAACCAATCAGATTCTTGGGATGAAAGCAATTTGGATGTGATATAAGATCATCTTAATGCATTTTTATATTTATTTATTTATTCTTTCACAAATTCATATACACATATATATGTGATCAAAGCCCCCCTCCATTATCCCTTCTTCTTCCTTTTTCTCTCCCACCAAATAGCTTCTTCTCAAATCCCTTTCCTAGTTTCATGTCTTTTTTCTGACCTACCATATTTAATTGGGATGTCCTTCATGAACATGTGTAGCTGGAGAATTTCTCTCCAGCTCCCACCAAGTCCTGCCAGTCCTGGAGCCCACTTATAAAACAAACACACAGACTCTTACATTATTTAAACTGCTTGGCCATTAGCTCAGGCCTATCATTGTCTAGCCCTTACTCTTATATTTAGCCCATTTCTATTAATCTATACTTTGCCACGTGGCTTGTGGCTTATCGGTACCTTACATCTTCCTTGTCCTGGCAGCAGCTGCAGGCAGTCTCTCCCTCTGCCTTCCTGTTCCCTCAATTCTCCTCTCTGTTAGTCCCGCCTATACTTCCTGTCTGGCTACTGGCCAATCAGTGTTTATTTATACAGAGTGATATCCACAGCACTTCCCCTTTTCTTCTTTTTCAAAAAGGAAGGTTTTAACTTTATCGTAGTAAAATTACATATAACAAAACAATTATCAAGCAAGAATTACAGTTACAATATTAAAGAAGATATCCTATTTATCTTATATTTGTGAGTTTAAGGTTTTATATCTAACTTATCTTTTATCATAACTAAGGAAAATTGTAAGTATCTAGTCTTCAACCACATCAAAGACCTCAGAAGGATATAATACTACCTGAGAAATGGGAGAAGGATGTAAGCAACTTTCGGGAGTCTTGCAGGGTAGACAGAGACAGCTGACAGCCTGGACTGTCATCCAAAGTTCTCTTGTAAAGTTGGGGCATCTGTCTTCAGCCCACAGGCCTAGAGTCTCTCAGTCACTTTTCTATGTGTCCTGTAGAATGTCTGGCAGTTTCCTCTGCAAAGCAGGAACCTGAAGGACCATTTTGTCAAGTAAAGTTTAGTGGTCACCTTCGTATGGGTCCTGCATGTCCAGTTGATCAAGCAGTCCAGGCAAGAACAGTTTCTTGCCCAAATGGCTATTTTTGCCAAGGTGAAGATAAACTCCATATGGAGTGTCTTTGATGCCCATCCTGCTCTCAGAAGTAAATCCAGTGCTGCCAGGAGCAGACATGTCTTACTGTCCAGAAAGTCTAAATTTTTAAAAATATTTTAAATGTCATATTCTGTAGGTCTTTGAAGTGGTTGAAGATTACCTGTCTATCTGAAATATATCTATGTATACCTAGAAAACTTAACTAACATGGTACAAATTTGACTATCATAGAAAACTTATTATTAATCTGTATTTTTAATTATCACTACAATCTAAATGAGTTACATAAACATAATACCTCAGACGAGAATAGAAATATACACACAGTATAACAAAATCAATTTTAAGTTTGTATCAATAAACTAAATTTTATACCAATGTAAAACATTTTAAACATAAACTAAAATCTATACCAATGTAAGACATTTTAAACATAAACTAAAATCTATACCAATGTAAAACATTTTAAACAAGTTGTTGCTCTTTAAAAGTAGGTTCATTAATCTACCCTTTTATCCTATCATCTCTATATCCTATATATCTATATCATATCCCCTTTTCTTTTTTAGAAAGAAATCGCATTTATAATCAACCTGTTTTAAATAAAAATATTGTTTTGTTTTTCTTTTATGTCCCACACCAGAGGGCTCTTCTGATTTGGGACACAAGAATCTCTTAACCCTTTTTTTTTTTTTTTTTTTTTTAGCAATACATCTGGGTTTAGAGAGGGAGTGAGCCAATTCCATTTCCAAAGCCATCTTGGTATATTTGGGAATTTAGGCGTAGCTTCTCTTACTACTTCCTGCTGGAAGGGGGCACTGTATCTTATGGGGACACAAAGAAAATTTTAGGATTATGGAGTAGTCCATGAGGGAGTATCATCTGAGCCAGTTGCCTTGAAACAGTTCTGGATATTGGATCATCTGGGCCATGGTGTCATTGGAGACCTTTCAGGGGGTCTTGGCTGGTCAAACCTGATGTATCTTAATCTGGAACAAATCCATAGCCTCTGGCTTTCTGTGGAAACAAAAGCAGAGCCTCCTTTCAAAGCAACATATCCTTATATCCAAATTTTGAAGTCAAGGTACATTTAAAATTTACATTTTGGCATAACTCAACAGCTTTTACAATCAAATGTTTTTCTTCAGTTACGACTATCAAAGACAACATAATCCAGATCCTCTGTGTGATAGCCATCTTTATGTGGCTTATTACCTTTAATGTTTCTTTAAAGACTTTATTTTTAAAAACTATGTATTTGTTTATATAACTGTATATATTTCTTTTTCTCTCTCTTTGAAGTCTACGTACATTTTTACATACATTGTAAACTATTCCATCTGAATCAATCTTATTGTGAACCTATTGATTTAAACTGCAGCCTTTTAAGACTGAAACGGTGCTGTGGCTCTGGCTCTGTCCATTTCAGCTTCCCAACATGGCGGTGGTATGTTTTCTGCCAGCTCTGGGAGCCATCAACTCTCAGAAATAGTGGGTCTATGCTTCTATCAAAGCAGTGTGTAGCCCAGAAACCTCTTTTTGTTTTGTACTAACAAAGGCTAAATCCACCACACAGCCGCAGCATAATGTGCTGCTTGTAGATGCCTCATTCCCACCATACTGTAGGTCAAGCGCAAACGCCAGGAACCTGCCAGTAGCAGAAACCCGCGTTTTGCAGCGTCTAGCTGTCTGTATGAGACATGAAGCAGGAACTTGGTTTTGGCTCTGTTTAGAATTGGTTATTAAATATTCTCAGGTTTAAGGTGGAAACTCAAGCTGTTGGGCCCCATTTGTAGCTGGAGAATTTTTCTCCAGCTCCTGCCAAGTCCCGCCAGTCCCAAGCCCACTTATAAAATAAACACACAGACCCTTATATTATTTAAACTGCTTGGCCATTAGCTCAGGCCTATCACTGTCTAGCCCTTACTCTTATATTTAGCCCATTTCTATTAATCTATACTTTGCCACGTGGCTTGTGGCTTATCGGTACCTTACATCTTCCTTGTCCTGGCAGCAGCTGCAGGCAGTCTCTCCCTCTGCCTTCCTGTTCCCTCAATTCTCCTCTCTGTTAGTCCCGCCTATACTTTCTGTCTGGCTACCGGCCAATCAGTGTTTATTTATACAGAGCGATATCCACAGCAAACATGGGCAGGGGTTTATTTAGTGAGAGAACAATTAACCAGTGACTATTACAAGAGATTAGGATTTCCCATCTCTGCATAGCCTTTAAGTGCCTATAGCTCTCTGGCCTAGGTGTCTCTTATTTAGTCCTCTCCTATTCATGATGAAACATTAATGAGCCCAGTTTTGAAAAGGTATCCATTGATGCTCTGTGTTCATAGGCACAACAGCCATGCCATGCCCAGAAGACAATATTTACAGTATTCTACGTGTTTTCCAGCTTTTACATTTTTCTGTACCACCTTCTATGATGTTTTCTGAGCCTTGGAGAGAGAAGTGATACAGATGTCTCATTTAATTCTGAGCACTAAAAAGGTACTTGTTCTGAGCATATTGACTAGTTATACATTTCTGTAAGTAGAAGCAATTAGAAACTTCTTGAAGGCTGAGCGTACTAATATATGGGAATCTATAGGTATAAACATAAATATTGACTTTATAAAACTTTTCAAAACTTAGAGGGCAGTTTAATATCATGTTCATTTAGTAAACAATACTAATAGGTTCCCCTCAGTCCTATGAATTCCTCAGGAATGGGTTTCTCCCAGGTTTATAGTACTAAGTATGATTTCTTACTGTGGAGTTACTCTAAATACAGTAAACAGTTGCTTATCCCCAACAAAAGTCATGCAACTATTGCACTAGTGGGCACATCTTTATGTGTTCTTGAATCCAATTTGCATATATTTTGTTGAGAATTTTTATATCTATGTTCACCAGAGAAATGATGTATAGTTTTCTTTTTATGTTGTGTTTTGGTTTTGGTATGAGGCTTATACTAATTTTGTAAAATGCATGTGGTAGTGTTCTTATCCTCCTGGTGTTATTGACTGCTTTTAAAAATGTTGATGTTAACTCATTCTTAAAACATTTGTGGAATTTAGCAGCACATTCCTCCTGTCCTGGGTTTTTCTTTGTGAGAAAACTTTTAATTACTGCTTCCTTCTTAGTGGCTATGTTAAATTTAAGTTGTGTGTATCTTCTTGATTTAATTTTAGCATATTATATGTGTTTAGAAATTTATGCATTTCTTCTAGATTTTCCAGTATTTTGAAATATACATTTTCAGTATATTACCTAATGAGTCTATGCAGTTCATTAGAGTCTGTGGTGACATCTACTTTTCCAACTCTAAATTTATTCATTTAGATCTTATTTTCTGTTTCCTTTGGTTAGTTTGGGTAGTGGTTTGAGAATCTTGTATATCTCTTCAAAAAGCCAACTCTGATTGATTCTCTGTAATATTGTTTTAGTCTCCATTTCATCATTTTGCCCTATTAAAATATTTTTAAATTTGTTCTTTGAAAATTTCTTTGAAAGACAAATTTTTAATATTTATCTACAAAGTGATTTGATTATATCCACCTCACTGCCTCTCCTCCAGCTCCTCCCAGAACATGACCTATATCTCCTTCCCAATATCTTATATTCTTTTGTTAATAGATCCACTTAATCTATTTAGTGTTGCCTGTATGTGAATGGGAAATCTACTGGAGCATAGGTAAACTTTTAGCTCCAGAAGCCATCAATAGTCAATAACTCCTTGGACAGGGGTGGGACATCATGAACTCCTCCCCCATCCAAAGTAGAATTATAGCTGACATGAACTTGTGCAGATTTTTTGCATACAATTGCACTTGCTGGGAGTTCATGTGTGTAATGGTGCTGTAATATCCAGAAAACACATTATTTCACAGCAGTCCTTCACTGCCTCTGCCTGCCACTTCAATACCTCATATTTATCAATGGACAGGTCATCTACTCTAAAGTTTGATGTTTCTGGTTGTCAACTGAATTTGAGTTTGGCATTGTTCTTATTTTCTAAGACTTGAGGTATACCATTAT
The DNA here is from genome assembly GCA_902168425.1 of Peromyscus attwateri. NCBI lineage: Eukaryota > Metazoa > Chordata > Mammalia > Rodentia > Cricetidae > Peromyscus > Peromyscus attwateri. The sequence goes on along the minus strand of CABHPP010121141.1, from coordinate 57,706 downwards.
TTATTTTCTATCTGTGACATTATAGATAAGCACTTAGAGCCAAAAACTTTCCTCATGACATGGTGTTAGCTGCATCCAGAGGTTCAATGTCTCTGAATATTTGTGGAAAACTGCCTCTATTTTTGAGGAAGTTTCTAATGGCTTATCATTTTAAAATGCAAAACATCTATACAAAGTTTCTATGGTTTAGAAACTCAAAACTAGAAATTTACATATTACCCCCAATGTTATAACTTCAGTTATTCCTAAATCTATTTAGTTAATTTGTAGAACATTATAATGTTCAGAAAATTTTCCAGAGACACATAGTAAATGGCTCTTAAACAACTCTAGCTCCCCCTATCAATATTTTCCTCTGAGAAGGTCAATGTAGAACCTATAAGCCTTGGCATATAAGAAAACTAGAAATTAATTCAATTTATTTTAATTTTTACCCTTGAAGAATAAAAGTAAATTATGTCCTCTATTCCATACAAATCATGAATGAAAGCAAGATTCAAGTTAAGGCCTTTGTTTGGGATGTATCTGTCTCTGAACTATGAATGTCTGACTTTTCATCTATTCCCAATTTTTATTGTTTTAATTGGGGAAAGTAGCTCTTATAGTTTTAATGATAAGAGAGAGAGATCAATCTCTTAAGTTTTTAGAATGCAAAAATCAAATTTAAATTATAAATTAGTATAAAACATATAGTTTTTTACTTCTTCTATGACTTGTTAACTAGGCTATAATGTCTCCCAATAATAAATTAGCTTAGCTCAAAAATAAATTTTAATGTGCATAATTGAGATTTACTACACGCTATTATTGGACATATATATGTATATATATGTATATATACATACATGTACATATATGTATATATGTATATATACATATATATATGAGGAGAGGGAGTAAAATGATTATGATAGTAATGGAGATTAACATATTTATCCTTTCACAACTGTATTTTGAAACAATAGCAGCTACAATGTACTTAGGTAACAAAAATTCCTCATACAATAAAATTTTATTAAAATTTTGTTTGTGTTAATGCTGATTCTACTTTTATTATATTTTATGCATATGTACAGATGCTAATAATGCAGTAATTTCTTGGTACAGGGCCAAGTTCTCTGTAGAATGTTGTATATTATATGACTTTCTAATTAAAAATGCCATTACATTTTAATAAGGACCACAATTTTAATGATTCATGTTAACTATCTGCTTGAGAAAGTCATTAATATATGGGTCCCAGTTGTGTCATCTTTATAAGGAATATAGGTGGTATTTTATGTTTTTAAAGGACCAGAAAAAAATTTAAAAACTGTTTGCTGCTTTATCAATTTGCATAAAATGGACTACTAAAGACAAATTTACTCAATCTCATCCTCCAAATTCTACCAATATCAATGGAAGAAATTTTTAATGTGGAAAATAACTTATAATGTCAACAAATCTCAAAACAAGAAATATACCTGCTAGATAGCACAAAATCGTGATCAGGTTGAGAGAGGTATATGACAATAATAATCAGACTTTTCTGTTCTTGCTATTCAAAAAAGTAAATTGTGAGTTTTTTTTTAAGTTCTGACAGCTTTCATATTATATTTTTCGTTCTCATTCTTGAAAATTTGTATAATTTCATTAATCTTTCTTAGAAGAGGTTTACATATTCCATGGTTTATTAGAGGAAACAAAGAAACATTTTTTCCTGAATTGTGAAATTATTTCCTATTTATATGACATTGTGTGGTTTCTTCTAACATTTTTAGCATTCCTCAGTCCTTTTAGTTTCCACTGTCTATGTGTGTGTGTGTGTGTGTGTGCTTCAAGTCCTTAATCTTTGATGGATAGTAAAATAAGAAAGGATGGAAGAATCCCATGAAGCTGCAAACTTCTCTTGAGGATAGTTATTTGAGGTCCCATCTTACTGAAACTGTTATTTCACTTATCCCTGAGCATGTTTTCCTTCAATTTTCTGTATTTTTCAGAAAGTGGGATTTTAGAGACAGCCCTCTTAATCACAAGTTTTCCATTGGCAATGGGCATTTTTTATATGACAATTGTTCCTTTCCTCCCTCCTTAGAGGATGGATGCTACAGAGTAAAATAAAAACTTCACCCTCGTGGATTTTTTCTTCCATTCTACCTCCCATGAACATTAAAAAAGATACCCTTAGCTTGGTGTGACAGCTTAAGCATTTAATTCCAGCACTCAGGAGGCAGAGGCACATGGATCTCTGTGAATTTGAGACTAGCCTGATCTACATAGTGAGTTCTAGTACAACCAGAGCTACATAATGAGATCCTGTCACAAAACAACAAAAAACCAGATACTCTTGTTATGCAGTTTTTCAAACAAAAAGGTGTCACAATAGTGCAACCACAGTGCTATTTTCTTCTGTGAGGCAAGGTGTCATGTATCTTAGGCTGGCCTCAAACTTGTTACTTAGTGAGGATTCCTGTAAACTTCTTGTCCTTCTGCTTCTACCACTTAAGTGCAGGGACTAAAAACTAACCCCGCTCAGAGAGGCGGGGTTAGTTACTAGTTGGCAGGAAGTAGTCTGCAGGAGCATAGGTGGGATTATTAGTTGAGGCAGTGTGGAAGGAGAATGGCTTTCAGGACTCTAGCTAAGAGAAAAAGTTAGCCAGTTGCTACTCTTAACTCTCAGAACTCGCAGGTTTTCACCCTAGCCTTTGAATCGAGAGTTTTATTAGAACAACAGAGATTTAGTTAAAGCTACCTTTAGAGACAGCAACAGAGTCATTGTCTGGGGGAACAGAATCCCTCCAGGGTAAGACCTGAGCAGCCAGGCCACTAGTAGTTTAAAGTGCAGCCACTGTGAGGAAGGTAAAATAGCATGGATGTAATCAAAACAAATTGTATACTATACCTATGGGAAACTCTCAGATGATAAAAATGATGATATTGTTATGCTTAGCGTGGTGGTACACTTCTTTAATGCCAGTTCTTGAGAGGCAGACAGAACTCTGAGTTTGACATCATCTTGGTCTACATAGGGAGTTCCAAGACAGCCAGGGCTGCATAGTGAATCCCTGTCTCTGAAAACAAAAATGAAGTGCTACTCTTAGATGAATAACAAAACAATTTTTTAAAAATGTTTTCTTCTGGCTTACGGATTGAATGAGCTTGCTGCTTTTGCAGAGGACTTGAATTCAGATCCCAGTTCCCATTTGGGGCAGAGTGATCACAACCTCTTGTAACTCCAGCTTCAGAGCATCAAACACCCTCCTACTCTTCCAGCATCTGTAGATACAAGCATGCACATGTATGCATGGAAACGCGCGCACACACACACACACACACACACACACACACACACACACACACACCTTAAAGTGTTATCTTCATAGTGGTTATTTTGTTAAAACAAAATTTAAATCCCTCATTGAAGCTGGTTGCTGTGTTTCTGACAGCAAATGATCCATTCCTTTTTCACATAATTTAAAATATTTGTCCATATAAATTTTAATATTTGAACTTGACTGAACTCATCCTCAGGTGCCTTTGCTATATGCATTTACCCCTCTTATTTCCTGTATAGCAAAAATTAAATCAATATATTTGATTAATTTTGAATTTCTATTTTTATTTTTTTTCCTCTGTGGTTCTGAACTGCCATGGTGGATCATTACAAGGGATTTAAAGTATTTAAAGTATTTGATCCATACCTTACACCTATTTCATACCAGTAATAAAATAGCAAAGTGTAATGGAAGGACTTAAGGGATAATGCTGAGACTATAGTAATGTAGAAAGTATAGAAAGAAAAACATGAAAGGGTAAAAAATAATGAAGGAAAGATAATATAATTTGGTAGTTAGTACAGGATGCCCAATATCCAGCTAATAAGGATTTCAAAGACAGAAAATTTGGAAAAAAAAGGGAACTTATCTAGGAATTCTTTCATCATATTGAATAAAAATTAACACACATAGTCATTGATTATGAAATCAGAGTCAAAAAAGACCTCCAAGAAACAAATTTCAGTTAAGTTTATTACTCAATGAAGCACAGAAAATATAGGGAACAGAAAATATAGGGAACAGTGTAGTGGATAGTTGTTCTGTCTGACTAACAGTTGTTATCCCAAAAGCAAGAGAATAGAATTCATAAAAAGAACTGAATGGGCCCTTCCTCACATTGTACAGAGTCCCCACAATCTATACTGATGCAAATAAATCAAGAAAGGCAGGATATAAATCAGGAGATTTCAGTAAAATGGTTCAAAGCCCCTACAATTCTGTTCAAAAGGCAGAACTGTATTCCATTCTTATGGTACTAATGGACTTCACAGACCCTCTTAATATAGTTACTGACTCTCAATATACAGAGAGAGTTGTTTTAAATATAGAAACTGCTGAATTTATTACTGAAATACAGAATTAACTTCACTATTTATACAACTACAGGAAATCATCAAAAATTGGAAACATCCTATATATATATATATATATATATATATATATATATATATATATATATATATAAAATACACATCAGATCCCATATGGGTCTGCCAGGTCCTCTAGCATAAGGTAATGATGAGATTGATCAGTTCTTAAGAGGTAACGTGTAGAAGCCTCAGAATTTCATAAGAAACACCATGTAAATAACAAAGGTTTGTAAAAGGACCTTTCCATCACTTGGTAACAAGCCAAGGAAATTGTAAAAAAATGTCCTACTTGTTTCTTCTATAACCAAACCTATTACCTGCAGGAAGCAATCTGAAATATATACAAAGAAATGAAATGGCAGATGGATATGTTTCATTTCGCAGAATTTTGAAGATTAAAATATGTACACCATACCATTGTCACCTATTCAGAATTTCAATGGGCAATTCCTATGAATTCTGAAAAGGCTGATTCTATGATTATACATCTATTAGAAGTTATGGTCATCATGGGAATACCTATACAAATTAAGACTGACAATGCTCCAGCATATTTCTCAAATGAAATGAGACAGTTTTTTTTGTTTATTACAATATAAAGCATATTACAGGTATAGCACACAATCTCAACCAAGCAGTCATAGAAAGATCTAACTGAACTTTAAAGGACATGCTAAATAAACAGAAAGAGATAACAATGACCCCTAGGAACAGATTACATAATGCTTTAAATTTTTTCAATGCTGATAAGAATGGGGCAACAGCCGGAGAGAAACATTGGACAACAGAGAAAACTCCTCAGCTAAACCAACCAGTTTACTTCAAAGGTATGTTGACCTCAGGATGGAAACCAGGATAGGTCCTACATTGGGGAAGGGATTTTGCTTTTGTTTCTGCAGGAGAAAAAAAACTATGGATACCAACAAAATTAATAAAAATTCTATTCAAAAAGGAGAAACCCCTAGATGAGGAGAGGTAATAGCTCATCCACTAATGTGACAACTCTACAAGTTATAAGAAAAACTCAACAGACTAGGGTCGGGCAGGGTTCTGGTTTTTGTCTTTACAGGATAATAGAAATACCCATCTTCAAGAAATCATAAGGCCTTGAACACCTAAATGTCTACAGCAGAAAGGAAGGACCTATTGGTACCAATATACTCTACAGGGTAATATCTCACTGCCTAATATCAATATCTCTTTAACTCTAGAATAGTTATGGTTCCGATTCAATTATAAATCAAGCTGGCTCTCTTCTTCTTCTCTAAACCCAAGTATGTTTCTTAAAAAAATTAGGAGATTCTGTCTCATGCCAGAAGAGCCAACTGATGTGGGACAAAAAAATAACCAATAATCTAGGGACCATTGCGGTCAAGATTCTATTTCTTTCCATACTTATCCTTGATTTCTGGGATTCCTTCCTTCAATCTATCCTAAATTCAAACTTTCTATTTTGATATTAATAATGTTCAGGTGTTCCACAACGAAAAGTGTCTTTCCAATAGCAATCTCTGAAGTTTCAAGAAGTAAGATGGGGCCCGACAACAACAACTCTATCTGTTCCAGAATGATGCCATTGTACCTAAGAATATTACTCAGTGATCAGCTTTGGACTACAAACTCTTTAGGGCAGTTCCAAGATGAGATGGTCCATGATATTACACTTCTAGCCAGAGCCTCAGATAACTTTACCCATTACTCTGAGACTGGGGACAAACATTACAGCTAGTCCTATTGAGACTTAACCATTTAGCTTTCTTACAGGACCCCACAGAGATAACATCACCCCCTAAATAGCAGGAAACAATTTTAAGAAAACAACACCCCCCTCACAAAAGTTTTTATTTCTCTCAGGGTTATGGATAAATTGTTATTGGGTTGGGGGTGCAACAATAAAAATTAGACTCAAGATTCCTTTTTGGAAAAGAAAAAAGGGGAATGGATAGGTATAATATATTAAGGTAGATTATTGTATCTACTAATAAACTAATTTAGCAAACTATCAGTCTTGGATAATTTGCATTGATATGGGTTCTTATATATTGATACAAATGTAACCAATTTTTTCATATTTAAGATATTTTGTATATTGATACAAATTCAAAACTACAATTGTCATATTGTTCACATGTTCCTACTCCTATTTGAAATATTTTGTATTGTGATACAAATGTAAAATTATATTTGTCATATTGTATGTATGTTCAACCTCTGTTTAGGATATTAAGGATATTGTTATTATATTGCACTATACATTTCTACCTCCGTTTAAGATATTTTGTGTATTGTCACAATTGTGAGATCATTGTCCTTATACTGTATATCTGTTTACAGACTGTTTATGTGTTGTTAATGTGAAGGTTAGTCCTTAGGTTATTTAAGTAGATAAGACTTACAGATTTGTAGTCACCCATGCTTGTCATTTCTATTGTTAGTTAGGTTGTTCAGGTTTACAGATATATAGGTCAGATGGACAGGTAGTGTTCAAACACTTCATAGACCTAGAAAACACAGCATTTAAATAACTTAGAATTCTGTTGACATGAGACATGATCGATCCTGGCAGCACCGATTTGATCCTGAGAGAATGTTGGGCTTCAAAGACATTTCTGTTTCAAAGTTTGTCTTCTTCTTGGCACAAAATGTCCTACTGGGCAAAAAAAAAACTGCTCTTGCCTCGACTCCTGACAGTACAAATGCTGTCCTTTCTTGATGAGCGGGGACACAAGGAAAAAGGACTACTGAACTCTGCCAAGACAGAGTAGGATGGTCTTTCAAAATACCTGCTTTTGAAAATGATTTGTCAGATAATCTAGGCCTGTAGCCAATTTGAATGCACCAATGATGCAGAGAAACTTTAGGTGACTGTCCAGGCTACCAGCTGTCTCTGTTTACTCTCACAAGACTTCTGAAAGTTGTTTGCACTCATCTCCCATTTCTCAGGTATTATTATATTCCTTCCCAGGTCTTTGATGGGATTGAAGACCACCAGTTATAGCTACAATCTTCTTGTATCTTAGCTAGAACATATTAAATATTAGATTCGGGTTCTTCAGGATAGGACACCTTTTGAAACGGTCTCTGTAATGTGCCATTTACCTATGCTCCAGATTTCTCTGGATTTTAGTATGTCTCTTGTTTGATGTTGCTCTTGTTGGTTGTAGTTCCATTTGTATATATCATTACCCTTTATTTCTCTTTGATAGTTATTCTTATTGTATATAGTTTTGTGTTAGGATAGAACTTTCTTCCTTAAACAAAAGGGGGAGATAAAGAGGTGGCTGTCTGCAATTTACCCCTCAGGTACCACCCCTAGAAGGCAGCAGGTAACTGCTAGGTACCACCCCCCTGGGAGGTGGCCAAGGCGGGACCCCTTAAGACCGGGAATGTATATGTGTTCGCTCTCTTGGCTACCTCATGGTCTTGGATGCTGGGTGCTGGTACTTCGGAGTAAGGCACAGTTCTCCAGAGAACCATATTGGACTGTGCCTCACCCCTGCTGGACCCTACAACCAACTCCCATTTTCTTGTTGTAAGTTAACCCAAAATAAACAACTTTGGTTATGTTAGTTAGGTTTTCCAGATTTACAGAAACATATGTCAGATGGATAGGTAATCTTCAAATGCTTCATAGACCTAGAGAATGTGGCACTTAAATGTTTTGGTAACTTAGAATTCTGTTGACATAAGACATGATTGATCCTGGCAGCACTGATCTACTCCCAAGATAATGTTTGGTTTCAAAGACACTCTGTTTGGAAGTTTGTCTTCTTGGCACAAAATGGCCTGCTAGTCAAAGAACTGCCCTTGCCTCTACTGCTGACAGTATGAACACTGTCCTGTCCTTTCTGGACAAGCAAGAGCAAGACACAAGGAAAAGCAACTACTGAATCTTGCCAAGACAGGTAAGATGGTCTTTCAAAATTCCTGCTTCTGAAAATGGTCAGATATTCTAGGCCTATAGCCAAATTGTATGTCTTAATGGTGCCGAGAAACTTTAGGTGACTTTCCAGGTTGCCAGCTGTCACTGTCTATTCTCACAAAATTTTGGAAATTACTTGCTTGCATTTTCCGTTTTCTCAAGTATTATTATGTACCTTCTCAGGTCTTTGATGGCGTTGAAGACTAGGCAGTTACAGTTATGATCATCTCATATCTTAGCTAAGAACATTTCATATACTAAAGTTAGATATTTTAGGATAGAACAGCTATTGGAGTAATCTCTGTAATATGTCATTTACCTATGTTCTGGACATCTCTGGATTTTAGTATGTGTCTCTTTTTTGATGTTGTTCTTGCTGGTTGTATTTCTACTCTTGTACAATACTTGAAAATTGTTCCTGTTGTATACAGTTTTATATTAGGTTAGAACTTTCTTGTTTAGACAAAAGGGGGAGATGTAGTAGATAGCTGCTCTGTCTATGACCTTGAAGCATCGCTCCTAGAGATGCTGCCTATGACCTTGAAGTACATGCCCCAGGGGCGTGTCCTCTCAGCTACCCTTAAGACCTGGGATGCATGTAGGCAGTCTCTCTTCACTCCCTCCTGGGACTTGGATGCAGGACTGACTCAAACTGCCGTAACAGCATGAGATTTTGCCCCATCATTCCAGAACCTGTGACAATTCTGTTCTGTAAAATGAGTTTTTCTCCCCTAATAAATTCCTTTGCTCTTTAAGCAGACCCCATGGATTTCTCACTTTAGAATAGTATCTTTTTTTCCTTCTTAAAAAAATTCTCATATATGTTACATCCCAACATCATTTTCCCCTACCTCTACTCCTCCCAGTCCCTACCCCCAAAATTCCCATCTGCTCACATCCATTCCTCTGTTTCCATTTAAAAAAAAAAAAAACATTTGTCCACCCAGGGTTAACAACTGAACATGCATAACAAATAACAATAAGCCTAGGCACAATTCCTTATATCAAGGCTGACTGAGGCAAGCCAGTAGGAGGATAGGGTACCAATCAGAGGCAAAAGTATCAGATACTCCATTTCAACTGTTAGGAGTTCCAAAAGGACAACAAGCTAAATAACCATAATGTATATGCAGAGGACCTAGCTCAGACACACAAAGGGTCCACAATTGTCACTTCACTCTCTGTGAGCCCCTATGAACCCTGCTTAGTTGATTCTTGGGGTCATGTTCTTGTGGTGTCCTCAACCCCTCTGGCTCCTACAATCCTTCCTCCCCATCTTCTGTGGGGTTCCCCTGGCTTCACCAGTGATGGTGATACCTCTGGATGTTCTTTCATTGTAGAGCAAAGTTTTAGCTATCTGTTTTTTTATTGTTGTTTTTGTTTTTCCATATGAAATTGAGTATTGTCCTCTCAAAGTCTGTAAAAATTGTGCTGTGATTTTAATGGGAATTGTATTGAATTTGAAGATTGCTTTTGGTAGTATGGCCATTTTTACTATGTTAATCCTACTGATCATAAGCATGGGAGATCTTTCCATCTTTTAACATTTTCTTCAATTTCTTTCTTCAAAGACTTGGAGTTATTGTCAAAAAAAATTTTCACTTACTCATTTAGACTCATCTCTAGATATTTTATATTATTTGAGACTACAAAGGGTGTTGATCCCTGACTACTTTCTCAGCCCATTATCATCTGTATATGGGAGGGCTACTGATTTTTTTAATCTTGTATCCAGCCACTTCACTAAATGTGCTTATTAGCTATAGGAGTTCCCTGGTAGAATTTTTGGGGTTGCTTATGTATACTATCATATCATCTATAAATAATGATACTTTGACTTCTTTCTTTCTAATTTGTATCCCCTTGATCTCCTTTAGCTTTCTTATTCCTCTAGCTAGAACTTCAAATACCGTATTGAATAGATATGGAGAGATGGACAGCCTTGTCTTGTTCCTGATTTTAGTGAAATTGTTTTGAATTTCTCCCCATTTAATTTGATGTTGGCCATTTGCTTGCTGTATAATGTTTTATTACATTTAACTATGTCTCTTGTATCCCTGATCTCTCCAAAACTTTTATTATGAAGGGGTGTTGGATTTTGTCAAAGGCCTTTTTAGCATCTAATAAGATGATCTTTTTTTGGTTATATTGATGGATTTTAATATGTTGGGCCATCCCTGTATCTCTGAGATGAAGTCTACTTGATCATATGAATGATCTTTTGGATGTGTTCTTGGATTCGGTTTCCGAGTATTTTCACACCTGTGTTCATGAGGGATATTGGTCTGTAATTTTTTCTCTTTGTTAATCTTTGTGTGGTTTGGGTATCAGGGTGACTGTGACCACATAAAATGAATTTTGCAATTTTCCTTCTATTACTTCTATTTTGTGAAATAATTTGAGGAGTATTAGCATTAGCGCTTCTTTGAATATCTGTAGAATTATGTACTAAAATCCTCTATCCCTGGGCTTTTTGGGATTGGGAGACTTAATGACTGCTTGTATTTCCTTGGGTTTATAGTTCTATTTAAACTGTTTATCTCATCTCGATTTAACTTTGGTAAGTGGTATCTAACCAGAAAATCATCCATTATTTTTTAGATTTTCCAAAATGATAGGAGTACAGGTTTTTAATGTACAACATAATGATTCTTTGGATTTTTTGGTGTCTGTTGTTATGTCCCCATTTTTGTTTCTGATTTTGTTAATTTGGATATTCTCTCTGTGTCTTTTAGTTAGTTTGGACAATGTTTGTCTATCTTGTTAATTTTCTCAATGAACCAACTCTTTGTTTCATTAATTCTTTATATTGTTCTTTTTGTTTCTATTTTACTGATTTCAGGCTTCAGTTTGATAATTTTCCTGGCATATACTTCTCTTGGGTAAGCTTTCTTCTTTTGTTCTAGAGCTTTCAGATGTGCTGTTAAGTTGCTAGTGAGATCTCTCCAGTTTCTTTATGTAGGCACTTAGTGCAATGAACTTTCCTCTTAGCACCACTTTCATTGTGTCCCAAAAGTTGGAGTATGTTATACAGTAATTTTTGTTGAAATCTAGGAAGTCATTAATTTCCTTCTTATTTCTGCTTGAATCAGTGGTAATTCAGTAAAGTTGTTCATTTTCCATGAATTACTAAGCTTTCTGTTGTTTCTGTTGTTGTTAAAATCCAGCTTTAATCCATGGTGGTCTGATAAGATTTAGGGGGTTATTTCAATTTTTTTTTTATATCTGTTGAGTCTTGCTTTGTGACCTAGTATGTGGTCAATTTTGTAGAAGTTTCCATGAGGTACTGGGAAGATGGTACATTCTTTTGCATTTGGATAGATATCTGTTAGGTCCATTTGGTTCGTAATTTCTATTAGCTTCAGCATTTCTCTGTTTAGCTTTTGTCTGGATGACCTGTCCATTGGTAAGAGTGGTGTATTGAAGTCTCCCACTATCAATGTGTGAGGGTCAATGTGTGATTTAAGCTTTAGTAGCGTTTCCTTTAGAAACGTGGGTGCCCTTGTGTTTGGGTCATGGATGTTAAGAATTGAAAAATCATCTTGGCTAATTTTTTATTTTGATGAGTATGAAGTGGCCTTTCCCATCTCTTTTAATTAACTTTGGCTTGAAGTCTATTTTGTTAGATACTGGAATGTCTACATCAACTTATTTCTTAGATTTATTTGCTTGGAAAATCTTTTTCCAACTCTTTTCTGTGATATAATGTCTATCTTTGATGTTGAGTGTATTTTGTGTATGCAGCAGAAGATTTGATCCTGTTTTAACACCCATTCTATTAGTCTGTGTCCCTTCTGTAGGGTTGAATTTTATGGATAGATATTGTTTTAATTTGGCTTTATCTTGCAGTATCTTATTTTCTCCATTTGTGGTGAGTATAGTAGTCTGGGTTGGCATCTTAGATACTACTGGACATCTGTGTAGGTCCTTCTGGGATTGAGTCTCCATTGAGAAGTCAGATGTAATTCTTATAGGTCTGCCTTTATGTTACTTTTTTTTTTTTTACCTTGGAGTGTTTAATATTCTTTCTTTGTTCTGTGTGTTAAGTGTTTTGATTATTATGTGCTGAATATATTAAATTTTATGAGAGCCTGCCAATGCTGATTGGACTAAGAGGTGAGTCTTTGTTCTCACAGCTGAACACCCCAACTTCTAGAGTTTGGGCCCAGGGTATCAACCCTGCACCCCCACACCACCAACCATTGCAGTCCCAGTTTCAGGCCAGTAGGCAGGTCTCCTGCAGACAGGTTGGATTACCATCATTTTCCACCAGATCCTGTAACCCTCAAGCCCCACCTCCCCTGAACCCCACCTTACCTCAGAAACTGCAACTGCTCTTTGAGACAGAGCCTGCCAACACCGATTGGACTAAGAGCTGCTTTTTGAGACACAGAGTCCATCAGCACCGATTGGACCAAGAACCATAATTAGACCAAGAGTTCCCACTGGACCAAGAGTTTCAATCAGACCAAGAGAGGCTCCCTCAGACACAGACACTGCTTGCACCAAGTGGAAGAAGAGATGGGTAGAAGCCAGTGCAAAATACAGTCAACAACATAAAGATGAATATGACTCTATCAGAACGTAGTGGTTCTACATCAGCAAGACCTGAACATCCCAACACAGAAGAAACAGAAGAAATAGACCTTAAAAATGACTTTAAGAAGCCTTTAAAGAGGAAAAGAAAAACTCCCTTAAAGAAATCAAAGAAAAGACAAAGAAAAAAATTGGAAGAAATAAATAAATCCCTTAAATAAAGCCAAGAAAAAGCAATGAAACAGGTGAAGAAAACAGTCTAAGATTTGAAAACTGAAATTGAGGCAATAAAGAAGACACAAGCTGAGGGAATGCTGGAAATGAAAAATCTGAGTAAACAAACAGGAACTACAGATAAAAGCATAACCAAATTGAAACATCACATTAATTTTCATTAAATTCTCCTTAAGATGACTACTTCTTGATAAGTAGATACTAAATATGGGCATGCATTATACTAAATATCACTCACTTCCATACTATCGCCCCAGGTACTTGAGACAGCTCACAGGCTGCATTACAATTTGTGATGCTTTCAATATGAAGTGTGTGCCAGACTCGTGTTGGAAATGATTGGTCTTCAGCTGGTGGTACTGCTTTGTGAGGCTGTGGAAACGTTGTGGGTGGATACAGATGGAGGGAGCAGGTCACTGGGGTGTGACTTGAAAGTTACATTGGGTCCGTAGTCTTTTTCCTCTCTCTGCTGCCTGTCTGACATGAGATAAGTAACTCCCCCCTGCCACATATACCCACTGCCACAATGGCCAAACAACCATGGATGGAGCCTACAAAATCATAAGCCAAAATAAATCTTTCTTTATCAAAAAAAAAGCATAGCCAAAAGAATGTAAGAGATGGAAGAAAGAATCTCTGGTGTTGAAGATACAATAGAGGAAATAGATTTGTCAGTCAAAGAAAACACTAAAGCCAAAAAAAGTCATAACACAAAACGTCCAGGAAATTTGGGACACCATGAAAAGACCAAACCTAAGAATAATAGGGACAGAAGAAGGAGAATAATTCCAACTCAAAGGCACAGAAAATATATTCAACAAAATCATAGAAGAAAACTTTCCCAACCTAAAGAAGGAAATGTCTATGAAGAAACAAGAACACCAAATAGACTGGATCCAAAAAAGTCCCCTAGCCACATAATAATCAAACCACTACACATACAGAATAAAGAAAAAATATTAAGAGCTGAAAAGGAAAAAGGCCAAGTAACATATAAAGGCAGACCCATCAGAATAACACCTGACTTCTCAATGGAGACTCTGAAAGCCAGAAGGTCCTGGACAGATGATATGCAGACACTAAGAGACCATGGATGTCAACACAGACTATTATATCCAGCAAAACTCTTAATCGCCATAGACAGAGTAAACAAAATATTCTGTGATAAAACCAGATTTAAACAATTCCTATCTACAAATCCAGCCCTACAGAAAGCACTAGAAGGAAAAATCCAACTTAAAGAAGTTAGATACACCATGAAAACACAGGCAATAGATAATCCCACACCAACAAATACCAAAGAAGAGAAGCATACAATATTACCACCAAGAAAATAACAGAAATTCACAGTCACTGGTCATTAATATCCATTAATAACAATAGTCTCAATTTGCCTATAAAAAGTCACAGGTAACAGAATGGATACGAAAACAGGATCCATCCTTCTGTTGCATAAGAGAAACACAACTCAACATCAAAGACAACACTACCTCAGAGTAAAAGGCTGGGAAAAGACTTTCCAATCAAATGGACTTGAGAAGCAAGCTGGTGTAGCTATCCTAATATCTAATAAAATAGACTTCAAACTAAAATCAATCAAAAGAGATTGGGAAGGACATTACATATTTATCATAGGGAAAATCCACCAAGATGAAGTGTCAATTCTGAACATTTATGCCCCAAATACAAGGGCACCCCCATTTGTAAAAGAAACATTACTAAAGCTTAAATCTCACATCAAACCCCACACACTAGTAGTGGGAGATTTCAACATCCCACTCTCACCACTGGATAGATCTGCCAGAATGAAACTTAACAGAGAAATAAGGGACCTAACAGAAGTTATGACTCAAATGGACTTAATACATATCTACAGAACATCCCACCCAAACACAAAAGAATATACCTTCTTCTCAGCACGCCATGGAACCTTCTCTAAAATTGACCACATGCTCAGTCACAAAGCAAATCTCAACAGATACAAAAAAATAGAATAACTTCCTGCATTCTATTGGACCACCATGACTTAAAGTTAGATTTCAGCAACAACAAAAATTACAGAAAGCCTGCATCTCATGGAAACTGAATAATACCCAAATCAATCACCAATGGATCAAGGAAGAAATAAAGAAATTAAATTTCCTAGAATTCAATGAAAATGAAAGTACAACATACCCAAACTTATGGGACATTGTGTAAGCAGTGCCAAAAAGGAAAATTAATAGCACTAAATGCCCACATAAAGAAGATGAAGAAATCTCATAATAGTGATTTAACAACACACCTGAAAGCTCTAGAACATAAAGAAGCAAACTCACCCAGGAAGAATAGACAACAGGAAATACTCAAATTGAGGGCTGAAATCAATGAAATAGAAACAAAGAGAGCAATACAAAGAATCAATGAAACAAAAAGTTGGTTCTTTGAGAAAATCAAGATAGACAAGCCCTTATCCAAATTAACCAAAAGGCAGAGAGAGAGCATCCAAATTAACAAAATCAGAAATGAAAAGGGAGATATAACAACAGACAACAAGGAAGTCCAGAGAATCATCAGGTCATACTTCAAAAACCTGTACTCCACAAAATTGGAAAATCTGAAGGAAATAGACAATTTTCTGGATAGGTACCACAAACTTAAGTTAAATCAAGACCAGATAAACTATTTAAATATTCCAATAATCCCTAAGGGTCATTAAAAGTCTCCCAACCAAAAAAAGCCCAGGACCAGATGGTTTAAGCACAGAATTCTACCAGATTTTCAAAGATGAGCTAATTTCAATACTCTTCAAATTGTCCTGAATAATAGAAACAGAAGGAACATTACCAAACTCTTTTTATGAGGCTACAGTTACCCTGATACCTAAACCACACAAAGATGCAACAAAGAAAGAGAATGACAGACCAATTTCCGTCATGAACATTGTTATACTCAATAAAATATTGGCAAACCAAATCCAAGAATACATCAAAAAATGATCCACCATGACCAAGTAGAATTCATCCCAGGGATGCAAGATGGTTCAACATATGAAAATCTGTCAATGTAATATAACATATAAACAAACTGAAAGAGAAAAAAACTACATGATCATCTCATTAGATGCTGAAAAAGCCTTTGACAAAGTCCAACACCACTTCATGATAAAGGACTTGGAGAGATCAGGAATACAAGGGGACTTTTTTTGGGGGTCTAGTCTGTTTGGTGTTCTATAGGCTTCTTGTATCTTCATTGGCATTTCCTTCTTTAAGTTGGGAAAGTTTTCTTCTATGATCTTATTGAATATATTTTCCGCGCCTTTAAGTTGGTATTCTTCTCCTTCTTCTATCCCTATTATTCGCAGGTTTGGTCTTTTCATGGTGTCCCAGATTTCTTGGACATTTTGGGTCATGACTTTGTTGGCTTTAGTGTTTTCTTTGACTGATGAATCTATTTCTTCTACCGTATCTTCAACGCCAGAGATCCTCTCTTCCATCTCTTGCATTCTGTTGGTTATACTTGCATCTGAAGTTCCTGATCGTTTACTTAGATTTTCTATTTCCAGCATTCCCTCTGTTTGAGTCTTCTTCATTTTTTCTATTTCCCTTTTCAGGTCTTGGACTGTTTCCTCCATCTGTTTCATTGCTTTTTCATGTTTTTCTTTCAGTGCTTTATTGTTTTCTTCCAGGACTTTATTTTTTTCTTCTACTTTAATTGTCCTTTCCTCTAGGTTTTTACAGCGCTCTTGCAATTTTTTTGTATTTTCCTCTATATAAGCCTCTATCTTCTTCATGATGTTATTCATAAGGCTGTTTCCTTCTGCTTCTTCCAATTTTTGATGATCAGCTCTAGATGTTGGAGGAGGGCTAGGTTCTGGTGATGCTGTATTGCTCTTCATTTTGTTGTATGTACTTCTGCCTGGACGTCTGCCCATCTCCTTGTGTTCGATCTTGGTCTTATCAGCTCACTTGGTGGAGAAAGAGCTGACAGATTCGGGAAGTCTCTCTCTTTTGTCCAGATGGGACTCTCTTCTCCAAATGGGAGGTGCGAGGCAGGTTGGGAGCTCTTGTTCAGATGGGAAGGCCGAAGCAGGATGGGAGCTATTGTCCAGATGGGAAGTCCGAGGCAAGATGGCAGCTCTTGTTCAGAAGAGAAGTCTTTTGTCCAGAAGGGAAGTCCGGGGCAGGATGGGAGCTTTGTCCAGAAGGGAAGTCCTGGGCAGGATGGGAGGTTTGTCCAGAAGGGAAGTCCTTCTGGGGCAGGCTGGGAGCTTTGTCCAGAAGAGAAGTCCCTCCGGGGCAGGCTGGAGCTGGGGGCCGGTCTGTAAGTCTCAGGAAGTGGCGGGGGTCTCTGGGGGTGCTTTGTCCAGAAGGGAAGTCCTTCCGGGGCAGGCTGGGAGCTGGGGGCCGGTCTCTAAGTCTCAGGAAGTGGCTGGGGTCTCCGGGGCTGCTGGACTTGGGGGCAGGGCTTGGAGACTGCAGGGGATCTTGGGGAAGGGGGCCCTTCCCGGGAGGGGTGGGGGTAGAAGGGAACCTGCCCGCTGGCCAGAACTTGGGGCCAAGGTGCGCAGGTCTTGCCAGGGGCGACTGGCGCCCAGGGACGGGATCTAGGGTGAGGGCGGGCACTCACCTTTGTCCAGAAGGGCGAGATCAGGAATACAAGGAACTTACCTAAATATAATAAAGGCAATTTACAGCAAGCCAACAGCCAACATCAAATTAAATGAAGAGGAATTCAAAGTGATTCCACTAAAATCAGGAACAAGACAAGGCTGTCCACTTTCCCCATATTTATTCAACACAGTACCTGAAGTTCTAGGTAGAGCAATAAGACAACAAAAGGAGATCAAAAGGATGGAAATTGGAAAAGAAGAAATCAAACTTTCACTATTTTCAGATGATATGATAATATACATAAGTGACCCCAAAAATTCTACCAGGAAACTCCTACAGCTGATAAACACCTTCAGTAATATGGCAGGATACAAGATTAACTAAAAAAATCAGTAACCCTCCTATATACAAATGATAAAAGGGCTGAGAAAAAAATCAGAGAAACATCACCCTTTAGAATAGCCACAAATAGCATAAAATACCTTGGGGTAACTCTAACTAAGCAAGGGAAGGACCTGTATGATAAGAACTTTGAGTCGCTGAATAAAGAAATTGAAGAAGATATCAGAAAATGGAAAGATCTCCCATGCTCAATGATAGGTGGGATTAACATAGTAAAAATGGCAATCTTACCAAAAGCAATCTACAGGTTCAATGCAATCCCCATCAAAATCCCAACTCAATTCTTCACAGACTTGGAAAGAACAATATTAAACTTCATGTGGAAAAACAAAAAAAAAAGATAGCTAAAAGAATCCTGTACAGTAAAGCAACCTCTGGAGGCAACACAATCCCTGACTTCAAGCTCTACTATAGATTTATAGCAATAAAAACAGCTTGTATCGGTACTGTCATAAAAACCGACATGTGGACAAATGGAATTGATTTGAAGACCCTGACATTAATCTGCACTTGTATGAACACCTGATTTTTGACAAAGAAGCCAAAACTGTACAATGGAAAAAAGAAAGCATCTTCAACAAATGGTGCTGGCATAACTGGATGTCAACATATAGAAGATTGCAAATAGATCTCTATCCCTCGCAATGTACAAAACTCAAGTCCAAGTGGATCAAAGACCTCAACATAAATCCAGTTACACTGAACTTGATAGAAGAGAAAGTAGGAAGTAGTCTTGAACACATTACCACAGGAAACCACTTCATAAATATAATACCAGTAGCACAGACACTAAGAGCAACAATTAATAAATGGGAACTCTTAAAACTGAGAAGCTTTTGTAGGGCAAAGGACACCATCAATAAGACAAAACAATAACCTACAGAATGGGAAAAGATCTTCACCAACCCCACATCTGACCGTGGGCTGATCTCCAAAATATATAAAGAACTCAAGAAAGTAGACATAAAGATACCTAACAATCCAATTAGAAAATGGGCTACAGAGATAGAGAATTCTCAATGGAAGAATCTCAAATGGCCAAGAGACATTTAAGAAATTGCCCAAATCCTTAGTCCTCAGGGAAATACAAATCAAAATGACTCTGAGATACCATCTTGCACCTGTCAGAATGGCTAAGATCAAAAACACTGATAACAGCTTATGTTGGAAAGGATGTGGAGCAGGGGGAACACTCCTCCACTGTTGGTGGGAGTGCAAATTTGTACAGCCACTTTGGAAATCAGTACAGCAATTTCTCAGAAATTTAGGAATCTATCTTCCTCAAGACCCAGCTATACCACTCTTGGGCATATACCCAAGTGTAGACAAATTTCTAAGCAGTCTTATTAAATAAAGAACATGGAGGCAAATATAGGGGTGAAAGCCTTAAAGATCAGGGACATAGTGAGAGCCACCAACAACCTTACCTCACCAGCTTTGTAGCTTCCAAAATACACCGACATCCTGTCTACCCAGGCTTTTTATTGCCTTGCTGTTCTTTCCTCTCATTGGCTCTTAGCCCAGTTATCTCATGTAGATGTTATTGCCTGTTTGTACAGACCTCTAGGTTTCTATGGTTGGTACTAGGATTAAAGGTGTGTGTCACCATGCTTCGTTCTGTTCCCTAGTGTGACCTTGAACACACAGAGACCCTGCCTGCCAAGTGATCAGATTAGGGGTGTGTGCTCCCACTGCCTGACTTTTGTGCTAATGGCTTGTTGTTTCCTCTGATCTCCAGCAAACTTCATTAGCATACAAAATAAAATAATACCACATTTCACCTTTTTTGTCTAATAAAAATAAAAAATAGAAAGTTATAACTAATATAAGAAACTATATACAATAAGCACAATAACTATGTACAATATATACACGCAATAAATTCACCAACAATATCTAGTCTATTTGCATTTGACAATTTCAGAGAAAATATTCCATTATCTATCCTAGTTTGGTAAGTCCAAAATATACCTGATTCACTTTCTATCCTAATTTATATTACTAACAGAGAACTATCTTATACTGTCTTTCAAATTAATACACTTTACACCTCTTAGTGAGTTTCTTTTCTGAAATTTCTTAACAAGGAAAATTGTTACTACAACTATCTAATCTTCAACTCAAAAAGGAGACTCAAAAAGGAAATAATATTATCTAGTAAAACAGGAAGTGCAAACAAGTGACTTCCAAAAAAATGTGAGTTGACAGAAACAGCCAGCTGCCTGGACAGTCACCCGAGGTTTCTCTGCACATTGGGGCATCATCTTTGGCCTACAGGCTTAATGTATCTAACAGACTCATTTGTGAAATAGAATATACACAAGGCCTACAGCTCGGCCTCACATTCAGTGCGAGTATTTCACGTACCAGATAAACCTGAATTCCAACAGTGTCCTGTCATGAGTCAGGATTTTATATTCTGGAATTTGCTGGTGTTTTTGGAATTCAGCTGTCTATTCTTCTTGGCTTGCAGGTGGCTTCATCTCAGCATCCCATTCTTCACCACATCCCATTCTTCTAGGGTTATGGGTGGTTTCATCTCTTTTATTAAATATCAGTCTACCATTGAGAAGTTAGACTCCGTCAGCCTAGTTACTCTTTCAAGAATAACTGTTTCAGCTGCTGTTCCACTGCACACCAGAAGCCATTAGTCCATTGCCTGTTCAGTTGCCTTTGAAGAAAGGGGCACTGTACCTTTTCCAGATTGCAAAGGCCACTTCAGTGATGGTGCCATATTGTCCTGGCCTCAGAGGATGCCTATTGCTAAAGCCACAACCACACTTGTCTTGGCAAGGATTGGTAGTCCTTTGTTTTGTGTCCTGTCTGTCTATTTTGTCCTGTTTGTAAGAAGTCGATTTGAGGACACTTTGTTGTCCAGTGGCTAACTTTTGCCACAATGAAAGTTAACCTTATATGTAGTTTCTTTAATGCCCATATGTTCTCTGAAGTAGATTGGTGCTGCCAGGAGCCGACATGTCTCATAGTCATAAAAAAAGAAAAAAAAATTCTAAGTTATTAAAACATTTTAAATGCCATAATATGTAGATCTCTGAATGGTTTGAAGATGACCTGTCTATTTAAAATATATCTCTGCTTGACCTTGAAAACATACCTAATATGACTATAAGTTTGATTGTAATCTCTAACTCCTAACTTTCATTTCTTTATATCCTAATAGTTGGTAATAATAACATTCAAGGAATAGCAAAGTGCATTACATTGTTAAATGAACTGTCTAAGTACAACATCCTGAACAAGATTAGAAAAAATACATGCAACATTTTCTAACAATATCAATCTCAATATATATAATTTGTATATAATATAAAAAAATCCAATCCAATGTAAAGTATTTAAAACTAGTAATTGTCTTTAGGAAGTAGATGTAATAATCTACCTTTTTATCTATATCATATCTATATCCTCTCTTTACTTTTCAGAATAGATTCAATAATCTATCCTCTATTCTATCATTTCTATATGTCTTCTTAAATCTAATCTCCTTTGTTTAGCTCTTTTCCTAAACATTAACAAAAACAACTTGTAACCAACCCTCCTAAATAATGAAAATTATACCAAACCCAAAACCCATTTAAAGACCAAAAAGCTCCCGCCCCACATCACCTTTTGGGAATGTGGTCGTAGTGTTCTTAAAATTGCTTCCTGCTGGTTGTGGGCAAAGGCATCTTTAGGGGATTCTGAAAAGAAAAATTTTGGGTTAATTGTAAAGTTCTAGGAAAGGTAGCTATATCATTTGTTGTCCAGTCTCTGTATAATGTCAATGTTCAGGGCTTATCTCAAGTCCTTGTTCAAGTAGTCTATGAAACTGGATCATCTCAGCTAGCCATCTCAAAATTGTTCTGAGCACTTTGTAGTCCAAAGCTGATTTGTGGGTGATGTTTGTCAGCTTAGCGGTATTATTATTGTCCACATGGAATTGTTGTTGTGGGGCCCCATCATCTTTCTGGATACTTCAAATTCGCTGTTAGGCCTGGTCATGATTTCCTGCAGAAAACTGATAGAGACTCCAACACAAAAACAATGTATAGGCAGCTAAATGAATTTTTTTTTTTTTAGAATTAGTGAGTACGCTACATAAACAAACTGGAGGTGAGGGGTGGTAATGGAGGGCAAAGGATGGAGGGTGAGGACATAGGAGAAAGGGAGGTTTGAGCTGGAACAGGGACAGAGTGGGAAAGCAAGGAAAGAGGTACCATGCTAAATGAAGACATCATGGGAATAGGGAGAAACAGAGTGCTAGAGAAGTTCCCAGGAATCCACAAGGATGACACCACCTTAGACTACTGACAATAGTCAAGGGTGCTTGAACTAGCCTACTCTGGTGATCAGATGGGTGATTATCCTATCATCACAGAGCCCTCATCCAGTGACTGATGGAAGCAGATGTAGAGATCCATGGCTGGGCACCAGGTCAATCTCTAGGAGTCCAATTGTTGAGAAAGAGGAGGGATTCTATGAGCAAGGGACATCAAGATCATGATGGGAAAATGTACAGAGACGGCCAGAGAAATTAGTGGAAATACGTGGACTGTGGACCAATAACTGAGGAGCCCCCATGGTCCTGGACTAGGCCCTCTGGATAGGCAAGACAGTTGTTTAGCTTGAACTGTTTAGGGGTTCCCCCAGGCAGTGGGATTTGACCCATCCCTGGTTCATGAGCCTGCTTTTTGGAGCCTAGTTCCTATGGTGAGACTCTTTGAGCAGCCTTGGTGCAGGGAGGAGGGGCTTGGACCTGCCTCAACTGAATGTACCAGGCTCTGCTGACTCACCATGGGAAACCTTGATTTGGAGGAGGTGGGAATGAGGGGGTGTTGAGAGGGAAGGCTTGGGGGATGGGAGGAGGAAGGAGAGAAGAATCTGTGGTTTGTATGTAAAATGAATAGAAAATCTCTTAATAATAATAAAAAAAGACTAGCCAGTAAGTCAGTCACTATTACAATGTCACAATACTATAGCTCTTGTGTTATAGTGGGGGAATGTCATTACAGGCAGAATGCAAAATAAATAAATGAAGGAAGAAAGGAAAGAAGGAAGGAAGGAAGGAAGGAAGGAAGGAAGGAAGGAAGGAGAAAAAAATTTACTACATTTTTTCCTGATATGTAATGGTTCTAATAAAATTTCTCTAAATCTTATTATTATTTACTGAATTGTTCATGTCATAAATTGTAGTAAATTATAAATATATATCTATATATAACATATGCAATTATCCATATGCATAAGTATAAATGCTGTGGATGATTGATTGATAAATAAAGTGCTGATTGGCCAGTAGCCAGGCAGGAAGTATAGGTAGGACAAGGAGAGAGGAGAATTCTGGGAAGTGGAAGGCTGAGGCAGAGAGATGCTGCCAGCTGCCAAGATGAGAAGTAGATGTTCAGATACAGGTAAGCCAGGAGCCACGTGGCAACTTATAAATGAATAGAAATGGGTTAACTTAAGATATAAGAACAGTTACCAAGAAGCCTACCACAGCCATACAGTTTATAAGCAATATAAGTCTCTGTATGTTTACTTGGTTGGGTCTGAGCAGCTGTGGGACTGATTGGTGAGAGAGATTTGTCCTGACCATGGGCCAGGCAGGATCAGGAAAACTCTAGCTACATGTAAATATATGAAATATAATGATAACAAATTTGTGTGTTAGTATAGCTCTAAAATGTATTTAATTTAGTAGGAAGTTAAAATAATGTCATAGTGAATTGACTAGCTTCTTTCTGATCTAGATATAATTAGAGTGTGTATGTTATAATTGAATGATTTTTAATCAGCCTTTAGAATTTCTGAAAATAAAGGCAAATAACTTACTATTTCTTCTCTGTAAAAGAGTGGGGGAAAGCTTAAGTATAGAAATGGGGGTTGGCATATAAAAATAAAACAAAAATGTCATATACCTAATCCAATATAATATGGGCAATTGAAAGTTTTCTCAAGCCAAAAAATAAGAAGAACCTAGTAATCCATAAAGTATTAACTATATCTCTCTTCTAGATGAACAAGGTATTTTTCTCATGAGACATTTGTTTGGGGTATCTTCTAACATTTTATATTAATTATTAATGTATATTTTTTACACAAATAATGGGCTTCACTATGATATTTCCATACCTTGTTGTTGATACCTAAAGTACTCAAAATATTCAGCTAAGTGTTGTAGTTCATATAATACAATGATATGCAAGAAATTTATGTTCTTGTTTTTCTTTTTATATTCTACATATATGACTTACAACCTTAACCATCAAAAAAGAATAAGAGAAAAAGCACTGGAAATAATAACCTTAGAATGTAAACATGATTACTCTATCAAGTTTCTATAAAGAGCCATATTTTTAAGATTCTGCTTTGATAAGGAATCTTTTAGGAAAGTAATTTTAATATAAATTAAATTTATAAATTTCCTGATAACAATTAGAGATCATTCATCAATTAGGGTTTTATTTCCTTTACTTCTAAGGCACCTTTCAAGTTAGCAATTTTGTTCCTCAAGGTAAGTATCATAGCACACACCAGTAATCCCAGCACTTGGGAGGCTGAGACAGGAGAACAGTGAGTTCACGGGGCACCGTCTCAAGAACAACAACAACCCAAATACCCAAAAAGGGATGGGGAAGAAAGGAAAAATTCTCAAAATAGACCCTGTAATTCCCCCTTTTGAAATTAAGCAAATCAGAAAGATATGCATAAGGTTAGTAAAAACAACAACAACAACAACAAAAAACCCACAAAGGAGGCAGGCTTTTTAACCGACAAGGACAGAATTGTAAATGAAAATACCTTCTTCAAAGAGCAGAGTGTGATAAGAGCCAGGTGTGCTAGTGTGCACTTATAACTTGAGCACTTGGAAGTCTGAAGCAACAGAATCATCAGTTCAAAGCCAGCCTGTGTTATATAGAGTTCAGGTCTGTCTAGCATGGGCAGAATCTGTCTTAAAAATAATTATAAGGATGGTGCTTATGTAGTTTTGCATCTCTTGAAACTTGGCCCAGGACTACTCATCACCACTAAGCAACTAGAGAAATTTCTAAATGCTACAATTGAAACTGTACTAAAAACTGATTTCTATGACTCAAAATCAAGACTAAAGGAAATTTTTCATTAATGATCAGAGAAGGGGTTGACCTTGTTTGAGGATGTTAAACAACTAAGTAGAACAAAGACAATTTTAGAGTTGATTGCTTTTGTGGAATAAGACTTGGTAGAGTGAGGGAGAGGTAAGGGACTATATTTTCAATATGTTTTTCTCTTTTGGAACTGATTTCCAAAAGAATTTCAAAAGTTTTCAGATATAAGAAGAAATCTCCTATGAATTGAAAAAAAAAAAAGACTTGAATCTACAAATAAAAGGCCAAAAACTCCCTATGAAAATTAAGACCTGTCAATGTCAAGAAATATCATAGTAAAGTTGTGATATTTTCTGGCAAATGTAATATCAGATGGCCCTAGATTTATCTGAAATACAGCCTAATGTAAAAAGTCATTGGAGCAAAATCAGTAAAGCATCCAGGGAAAGAAAATATGACCCCATAACAGCGGCAAAGCAAGTTATTTTTCAAGTTGAGAAACAATAGTGAGTCATTTGCAGAATGTAACAACCCCAAAAATATAATAATAATGATTCTTTTCTGAAAAACAACAAAATCTCCCAAAAAGAGCAATTTTAAAAATTCTTCTAATATAAAAAGAAGAAGTTTATTTTTAAAATGAGTTTGAAGAGCTGAAGATCCATTTCTCAAAAGGTATATAAATGACAGAGTTAAAACCAGGCAGAATTCCAGCCCTGATGAAGGAAAGAGGATAAAAAGCCCCACCCCTAACCAGGAATCTATTTACAGCTGATACCTGCTGGGGAGGGAAACCCAGCTTTCTCCAATGGAGTGTCAATGGGCTTATCAACCACACACTCCAGGGCAGGACAGAATTAATTGGCCAACAGAGCACATACTCTGTTTGTTTGTTTGTTGTTTTGTTTGTGTGTGTGTGTGTGTGTGTGTGTGTGTACTTGCTTGCTTTTTGTCTTAATAGTTTTTATTTCATTGATTTTCTTTAAAATGTTTGTTTTGATTTTCACTTTTGTTTTTTATTAGTTTTGCTGGCATTTTTTTGTGTGTTGTTGTTTTAGAGAGAAATAACACCAAGTTGAATGAGTGTGGAGGTGGGTGGAATGGATCTAGGAGGAGTTGGGGGAGGGAAAAGAATATGATCAAAATAGATTGTATGAAAAAATTTTGAATACAGATTTTTAAAATGCTGTTCAACATCACTAACCATCAGGAATATGCAGCTCAAAACCACAATGACTCACCTCAGAATTGGCATAAAGACAAAAACAAATAAAAATTGTGGCAAGAATGAAGAGAAAGAAATGCTATCTATATTTTTGCATTTTGTATTACATTTGTTTGTTTATATGTGGAGAGGGTCACATGTGTGCCACGTAGTAATGTGGAGGTCAGAGGACAACTAATAGTAATTGTTTCTCTCCTTTAACCATGTGGGTCTTGGTGAGTAAATTGAGGTTGTAAGTACTGGTACAGTTACCCATTGAGCCATCCCACTAACTCCAAGGAACTCTTACATACTGCTAGTAGGAAAGTAAAATAGCATAGCTACCATAGAAAATAAGGCATCTGAGAAATTATTAAAGAATGAGCATGCAATCCAGTAACTCTACTAATGGGTATATATTCAAAGGAAATAAAACCAGCATGATAAAGAAATGCCTGTACATCTGTGTTTGTTTCAGCACACTTCACAATGTTCAGGAGAAGGAATTAACCCATGAAGAAACAAATTTTAGAAAACATTATAGTAGAAAAACATTTACTTGAAGTTAAACAATTCCTTAAGTTTCTTTCACTTTGTTAAATTCATGAAACATTTAATCTAATACTTTCATTTTAAAATAGAATTGAATAACCAGGCAGAATCAGGAAGATAGAGTTTAAGGCTAGTCTGGACTATATAACAAGTTCTGTGTCATCTTGAGCCTCAAAGGAAAGCCATGCCTTAAAAATAATTTGAATAATTATATTTTACTCATGCAATTCTGCTATTTGATCAGGCTTTCATCTTCTCATCCAACTATACATAATAGGCTAATTGGCTCCACTTATTCACTCCTTTAGCAGTTGAATTATGCGCCCATATCTTTCCCCGAGCTTCAATGTGAACATTTTTCTCTAATCTTAAAATTGGATATAGCCATATGACTTGCTTTGGCCAATCAGATGTTAGCAGATAAAATGTAAATAGAGATAAGAAATGTGTCTGCACAGTTTGGCTTGGCTCTTTTGTATTTGGCCTTTACCATGAAAGAAACATATTCTTTTAGTTATTCTTTCAATCAGGTCACTAAAATTAAAAATACAGAACAAAACATGCCTTATTTTTTAATACTATTGATATCAACTAGTTGTTTTACAGCAATATGTTGCAATATGTTACTGATTCAGTCTCTATCTGTCCATGCATTAATGCATTCTTTTTTATAAGTATATCCTCCTACTGGGATGTATAAAATAATATCTATAAATTGTTTCTGAGTGTGTGATTGAATTTTTAGAATGTATTCTTTGTCTTTTGTATATATTTGATGTTTACAATGAGAAAGCAATTATAACAAAAGTATATTCATTTTCTCTTCACTGAATACCTTTAGGAAAGTCATGTGGAAGCTTATCTGCCACTAAAAATGCTTCTTAATACATATATACAAAAACAATTAAAATGGAGTTACCATATAATGGGGTGACAATGCCTCTACTAAACACCACAAGCCAACAAATAAAAAGTCTAGTGCCAGCAACAGGTTATCTCTTTTGGAGTTATTGGACAGTGAATTCCCATAGACTTCTAAACATTACAGCATTTTGAAAATTCTCTTGGTTGATCTCTAGAACTTGATAGTAAAACCTTATTACTAAAGATATCACATACTTGAGCCATAGAACATGAAGAAATAAAGTTAATACAGACTTATTAGCTAGCTTAGTGCTTAAAAGTGCTGTCCATGCTACTAGAGGAGAAAAGTAATCAAGAATCTTATTCACCTTTAAACTCTACCAGCTACAATCATGTCTGCTCTGTTAAGACATGTACATTGCTGTAATAGTGGTAAAAAAAAAACCTTCATGGGAGTAACAAAACACTTTCTGATTGAAATTTAAGTTCCACTTTAAAAGATATATATAATCCAGACCTTATACCATTGTCAGGCCAACAGTCTGTGTTTAGACTAGTTATAGACCCAAGGGGAAAACCTATTTCTGTGGAATATTCCTATAAACTGTGTGAATATATGTCACTGTGATTGGTTTAATAAAGAAGCTGACTGGCCCATAGCTGAACAGAATAAGGTTAGGTAGGAGAGTCAAACTAAGAATATTGGGAGGAAGAAAGGCAGAGTCTGGAGTCCCAAGCAGATGCAGAGAGAAGCAAAATGAGCATGCCATGCTGAGAAAAGGTACCAAGCCATGTGACAAAACATAGATAAGAAATATGAGTTAACTTAAATGTTAGAGTTAGTTAATAACAAGCCTTAGCTATTGGTTGAGCATTTATAATTAATATTAAGCCTCTGTATTGTTCATTTGGGAACTGGCGGGTGGCACAGAAACTTCTGCCTACATATTTCTATCCTCTGCTAAAGTGACATAATATTAAACTGACTTCTAAATACAGAGAGCCACAAGTGGTTGAACACACTCACACCTAAGGCTCCAGAAACATTCTGGAATAGCGAGGAGGCAGAAAGAGTGGAGCCAGAGGCAGTGGATAAATACAAGGAAACTGTCTTCTGGCCACAATAAGAAAGCTGCACAAATGAATTCACAATGGTTATGACTGCTTGTGCAAGACCTGTGCAAACTCAAGCCAGACCAAATTCCAATATGGGTGGGGGAGGACAAAGTTCCACCTCTAGCCTAGGAGCTATTGACAATTGATAGTTATTGGGAAAGGAAAAGTTAGTTTTCTTTAATAGTGTAGCCCCTGGTAAGTCAAGCACACTCCAGTGGAAGGTCATGCACTAGAAAATATATGGGAATCACAAATTGGATTTGAAAACTGTAAAAATAAATGAAATTAAATGAGAAAATAGGATATAGGGTTGGATGGGTCAGGAAAAAGGGGGTGTATTCGGGAGAGTTGAGTGAGAGGGTGAATATGATCAAAGTACTTTGTATGAAATGCTCAAAGAATGGATGAATGTTTAAAAAAGAAAAATAAAATGATGTTAAGAATTATCTCATTTCTAAGCAAATCTAAGAGTTACTTCATATTATCTCTGGTTCATCAGAATATAAGGATTTTGTATATATACATGTGGACATTTTTAGGTCAAATTATATCAAGTAACTTTAATTTTGCTATTAAACTGTATGTACTTGAATATAAAACACCTCAAAAATTAGAAAGTTGGGGCAACTAGCTGCTCAACTTGCAGGCACACTAAGCTCTTAATGAATTGTTTAACATTTACAGTATGATGTACTTGGTTTTCCCCCAAGAGTTTTGCTTGTTTTTTCAGTATAGAAGTCATTTGGAGCCATTTGGGGACAAACATATTTGAAATAGAAGCCTTTTAAAATAAATGCTGTATTGCAGTTTTGTCTATTTATGAAGCTGCTTCTATATTTTACCTGCTTTACAATAAGTACTCTTCCTTTATTCTTATTTTATTAGGCTGAAACATAATTTATTCCCTAAGTCTGATGTTGGATTGTAATGTGTGCCCACATAATCCAAACTCATGGATATATATATATATATATATATATATATATATATATATATACACACTACTGGGGCCCTGCTGTGGTATATGTAGTATTTGATATGATCCAAAATATAAGGAAACAATATTGTCATCCAAAAATAAGAATTTAGACCCTATATTAAGATGATACATAAATTATATGAATTGAGCTTTGATTAAAGTACTCTGATTAAAAACATAAATATTACATCAAGCTATCTCTATCAATATCATGGTGCTTAATTGACAATGACTCCTTCACTAGAGAAATGCCAATTTCAAAAAAATCAAATAGAATATGATAACCAGCTCATTCTGAATAGCCATCTCATAAAAACAAAGTAATAAATAATATTTGAAAGAAAAAGAAAAGTGGTATTTGCTAGCATAGTGCTCTTCAATCTCTCTATTGCAATTTCAAAAGTAGGCCTATGAATATTAGTTTCATAGAATGTTCATTATTTACCAAATTTTAAGTTTATCCTAAGTATATAAGATATATTGCTGTTAGTATTCCTTATAAAATGTCATTTTTCTTGCACTTCATTCCTTCAAAGTCAAACTCAATTCCTGTTGTCATCTTATAGACAGTCTTCAACATCATCCCAGGTTGTGTCAAAGTGAATGGCTGCATTATATGCAGGAGAAATTCAGACCTGCCTCTCTGTTTGTAAATCTTTGGTTACAAATAGGTCACTGCTGCTAACAAATTTCTGTTCAACTGCTTTCAAGATCTTTAAAACTGAACTGATAGCTTTATCAGCTTCCTTAGTTTTTACAGCTGTGCTATCAAGGGCAATGTACCAGCTCTGGACTGTCATCCTGTGTGTAGAGATCATGCAAATAACAGTGTATGGCTTTTGATTGGATTTGTTTTGTAGAATAGTAATCTGACAGGAGTTGACATCATTGGTGGTCTTGTTAGGGTGGCTGAGGCTGCAGATAACTGCTCACTTGGCCCACTTTTCATCCCTATTTTTAGGTAGCTGGAGACACACATAAGCATTTAACAAGGAGCAATCTCTCCTTCAGATTTTATACCAACCACTTTTCCATTCTGTACAATAATTTTCCAGCTTATTTATTCAACACGTAGGTATTTCCATTAAATAGTATTTCATTTTGTAAGGGGAATTATTTTATCAGTTCTCCAGGGACATAGACTGAACAGAGATATGAGGTTTTGATATGTCTTACCAAAGATTCATTGTAACCTTAAATTCTCCTAATGGTTTCACAACATAGTTGATCTGAGTGTACTTACTTGCTCTTAAAACTTCCCCCTAAAGATCATATATTTCATATCACAGATATAACACAATAACTACTCATAAAAATGTGATGTGATTTATAAAATAATGGATTTAATTTTCTCCCAATTAAAAATTCTTGGTAAATTAAATGAAACATTCAGTAATCATCCCCCAACTGATTTTTATTGTAATAAAAAGCATATTGTTGGAAGTTTTCTGAACTTCTTTTGGTTCTGAAAGCTACCTGATCCACAGATTGTTTTCTGTTTGTTCGTTTATATTTGGTTTTGTTTTTAGCAAACTGTGTTAAGTTACAGAAAGAAAAGGAAAGAAGTTCATCTCCTTTAAATCATACCCTTAACACTGTCACAAAATTTTGGGAGACAAAAAGATAAGGAGATGAATGAGATCTGCTTTAAAATTATTTGAAAGGCTGTCATGTAGAAAAGAAAGAATTGTTTTGTTTGCCTTTTTAACAGAACAAAACAACAGAGGAGAATTGTAAAGCAACAGATTTTAGTTCAATATAGAATCTTATAACTAAAACTGTCAAAAAGTGATACATTCAATCTTATGGAGTAAAGGACCTTCATAACTGGAAGTATTCAAGCAGAGCATGGATTATCATTCATCAAGAATGTTGCTAAAGGAAATTCTGGAGTTTTATTTGTGTTTGGGAAAGAGATGAGTAGGTGGTTGGGCTATGAGAACTAAAATTAGAGGATCCTTTTCATCTTAGAGAAAATTCTCTTATAAAATACATCCTCTAAAGTTACTTCTACAACATAACTTGGGTTCAAATGAAGCAAAAAGGCAAAAGGTAGGTGTCTTAGTTAGGACTGCTATGAAGAGACACCTTGACCACGGCAGCTTTTCAAAAGGAAAATACTCAATTGGGGTGGCTCTCTTACAGTTTCAGAGGCCTAGTCAATT
The DNA here is from genome assembly GCA_902168425.1 of Peromyscus attwateri. Classification (NCBI taxonomy): domain Eukaryota; kingdom Metazoa; phylum Chordata; class Mammalia; order Rodentia; family Cricetidae; genus Peromyscus; species Peromyscus attwateri. Next base: position 25,650 of record CABHPP010121141.1, on the reverse strand, counting down.
ATCATCATGGCAGAGAGCATAGGGGTATGCAGGCAGACATGGTGCTTGAGAAGTAGCTAAGAATCCTACATCTTACAGGCAACAGGAAATGGTCTGTCTGTCAGACTGAATGAAGCTTGAGCAAAAGAGACTTCAAAGTCTCCCCCCACAGTGTCACTTCCTCCAACAAAGCCACACCTACTCCAAGGCAAACATGAAAGCAAACTCCCTACGTAGGTTCCTTGATGCCCACCATCCTTTTTTGAAGTAAATTGGTGCTGCCAGGAGCAGATGTGTTTCACAGTCATGAAAAGCCTTGATATTAAAACATTTTAAATGCCATATTCTGTAGGGTTTTTGAGTTGTTGAAGACTATCTGTCTATCTGAAATATATCTTTTTGACCTTGAAAACATACATAACATGACCACAAATTTGATTGCTAGATGACTACTAACCTGTATTTCTTAATTATCCTACATAGTTTGTAATAATAATTTTCAAAGACTAGAAATTTACATTACATTGTTAAATGAACTGCATGTGTGCAATACCTTAAGAGTAGGAACATATATATTGTATAACAAAAAATAACCTTAAATTTGAATCGATATACAAAAATACCTTAAAAAAGAGTAGAAACATATATAGAGTATGTTCTAACAAAACATTTAAATGTATATCAATATACAAAAATATATAAACAAGAATAAACATATAAAAACTATGTTCTAACAAAAATAACCTTAAATTTGTATCAATATACAAAAATCCATACCAATATAAAATATTTGAGTTTAATAGTTGCTTTTTAGGTTAAAGTAGATTCAATAATCTATCCTTTTATCCCATCATTCCTATATCCTACTTTTTTTTAAAGCTCCTTGAATCCAACCCCTTGTTCAGTTTCCTCCCTTACAATGACCAGTAACAACTTGTAACCAACTCCCCTAAATGATGACAAATATCCATAACACACTAAATGACCAGAAACCACCCACCCCACCTCTTGGAAATGTGGGCATTGTGTTCTCTAGACTGCTTCCTGTTGTCTGATGGTGAGACCATCTTTGGGGGACCCTGAGAAAATGGTGATAAAGGTCAAGTCCTGGGAGAGCTACCTGTATTATTTTTTGTTTAGTCTCTGTGTGATGTGAAAGTATACAGTTTATCTGAAGTCTTGGCTGGAGTAGTCTGTGAGGCTGGACCATCTCAGCTCGCTAGCAGATTTGAAGTTGTTCTGGACGCAAAATTTTAAGAAAACTGCAACAGGGGCATTCTGAGAGGCTGGATCACCTGGGTTACTTGTCTTTATTGGTGTCTGGTGCTTTTTTCTGAAAACACATAAATTTTTAAAGATAACATATATCTGTATTTATACAAGTATGGAAGATGTGGTGTGTACAAGTCATCTAAAAATGATAGTTTTTTTGTTGTTGTTGTTCTATGTTTGAGCAGGTAAAAGGCATCTGTCAACTTTCTAAGTCTGTTTGGACTGTATAACCAAACCTCTATTCATGCCATATGAAAGGATAACATTTAATAATAAGTCATGAGGACTCTGTAGCCAACAAGATTTATCATGTCTTGTCCAGTCTAAAAGCTGTTGCCATGTCAAGGGATCAGCATATATGCCACCTGTCCTGTAATGTTTCTTGGGTTTTTTCCTCGGTAGCCAAGATCCTCAAGAGGTCTCCCCTGGTCAAATCTGATCTCCATTAACTTTAAAGAAACCTGTCCCTCAACGCAACATGTATTCTGACTTCCATTCTGAAGTTAAAGCATTCTTAAAATATATGTGTTGGTTTAATTTAGCAGTTTCCATAATCCAGTGCCTCTCAGAAGATACTGTTTTTTGTTCATTAGCATTTAAAAATTCAAAGTCAACAAAGCACCATATAGGATCCAGATGCCCTTTGTATTTCTCATTTTTACGTAGCCTCCTTTCATATTACTTTTCTCTCTTTAAAGGCTTTATTATTTTTAAACTATTTATTTATTTTTCAATGACTGTCTATACCAATTTTCTTTTCTTTCTTTAGCACCTAAGCACATTTTAAAGCATACTATATCTGTTCAGAGGTTTTCTCAGTCTGAACTTGACTTTCTGCACATCTGCAGCTTTCTCTGAGCCCATCCTTAAACTGGTAAGTAACCACTGCAGGGCTTTGGTGGCTGGCTCCAACCCCTTCAGTTCCCTGAGAGACTAACCTCATGCCAGTGTTACTGGCATATGCTAAGAGTATTGCCACAGCTCTGAGAATTTGCTAAGTTCAATCAGCAGGTGTTTTTTGCCTAGCAGGCCAGCTGCTCAAGTGCTCTGCTGCACAGCAAGGCCTCTGGAAAGATCCTCTGTATGCCGAGCCTACCAGAAAGACCACAGTCACCAAGAAACCATGCCAGGAAGCCATGTTTGACTCTGTATTCCAAACTTTTTCTTTCTCTCTTTCCTTTTTTTTTTTTTCCTTTCATTCTCAGGGCTTATGTGGATTTACATGGCTGGATATTGGGTGCCACTATATTGTATAAAAGATGACTATCATATTTGAATAAGTCATAGAAGACAATCAGAAAAAAATACTGCTTAGAAGAAAGATCAATTTATTCACAAAAGAAGAAATACAGAATACCAGTAAGCTCAATAAAACACATTTTGTCATAGAAATAATCAAAGAAATACAAATCATAATAACAAGATACATTTCCCTTCACAAACTGAAGATTAATAATTCAAGTGTTGAGAAGTAAATGAGGAATAGGTACTCTAATTGTGGTAAAAGTGATTAACAACTGCAATGCATTTGACAACTTTTTAAGATTTCCCTGGTGTCAAATAATCTTTAAAAGTTTTATGAATTGTATTATTAAATCTTCCTTGCTAGAAAGGCAACCCATGCATTCACTTTAAAGGTGAAAAACTGAAATTCAGAAAGTGTGACCCTATTCCAAAAATCTTGCATGTGGTGATTGATAGAATTATCACTCAACAGGAAATAAGTGTGACTCCAAAGGTCAAGCTCCTAAGCACTATCACATGCTAACTTCATTATCTTTCCTATCCTGCCATCCGAACTTTCCTTCTGTGTCTCACTCTAGCACATCCAGGCTATCAGTGACTTCAAACACCTGTCTCCCTGAATATTTCTTGCATTTAGAAAATGCCCCACAAGAGTTTGTTAAATATTCCTGTTTTAGAATATTATTTTAAGATATGTTACATTTGTTTATGCTGTAGAATATTTGTTTAATGGTGCAAAGATGTGTTGCATTCTTTTATGTTGCATTTGTTTAATTCTGTGAAGCTGTGTTACTTTGCCTGTCTAAAATACCTGATTGGTCTAATAAACAGTTGAACAGCAAATAGCAAGGCAGGAGAGAAAAATAGGCAGGGCTGTCAGGCAGACAGAATTATAGGTGAAAAAGAGAAGAGGGAGGAGCAAGAAAAGGAGGAGAGGACACCAGGGGCCAGCCACCCAGCCACACAGCCAGACACAGAATAAGAAGGAAAGAAAAGATATAGAGAAAGGTAAAAGCCCAGAGGCAAAAGATAGATGGGATTATTTAAGTTAAAGGAAGCTGTCTAGAAATAGGCCAAGCTAAGGCTGGCATTCATAAGAAAGAATAAGACTCTGTGGTAGCAGAAATCTTAAAGAGTCTTATTAACAAAAATAAACCTGAGGCCAGTTATTGGGGTGAACACTGGAAGATCAGAGAGCCAGAACAAGCCACAGCTATCTCACCTCGCTGGATCCTCAGCTTGTCTTGCTTCCTCAGACTGGAAGCCTCTGTGTCCTCATATCTGAATGACTCTCAGCTGAACTGCTGCTAGAAGCCTGAATGCTTAACCAGGCCAAATGCTTCTCCAGGCCAAAATGCCTCGAGTTTCTGGTCCTCACGCCTTATATACCTTTCTGCTTTCTACTACCACTCCCTGGGATTAAAGGCTGGCTTTCTGGGATTAAAGGCATGTGTCACCAAGCTTGGCTGTTTCCAATGTGGCCTTGAACTCACAGAGATCCAGAGGGATTTCTATCTCTGGAATGCTAGGATTAAAGGCGTGTGCTACCACTGCCTAACCTCTGTTTAATATTGTGGCTGTTCCGTCTCTGACCCCAGATAAGTTTATTAAGGTACACAATATTTTGGGGAACACAATACCACCACATTTCCTCTCTTTTTGTCTAAAATTAAAAAAGCTTATAACTAATACAAGAAAAGTTATCCAATAACTTTTCATAATACATTTTCATAATACATTCAGTAGTCTACCTTTTGTCATTTTTATATCTTCCCCTTTTTCTTCAGTGTAGATTCAGTGATCTACCTATTTATCCTATTATTTCTTTATCTTTTTTCTCAGAGTAGATTCAATGATCTATCTCATATCTTATTCTCTTTTTCTTTTTGCTTTCTAGGGGTGAAGATATCTTTAGGGAATCTTGAAAAGAAAA
>CABHPP010121141.1:0-16221 GCA_902168425.1 Peromyscus attwateri | reverse complement strand
AATAGCTCTGACCCCTAGGCAACTTTATTTATTAACATACAAATAAAATCACATTTCAGCACAAATAAAATACCACTATACTCTGTGATTTATTTGGGAGCTTGGTGGTGGGCCTCCAAAGAGCCAAAGAGTCAAAGAGTAAAATGAAACACCAACAACATATTTCAACTTTCACAGAGAGTTAATAAAGGGACACCATAAACTGGTGTATTCCGTCTTTCCACTAGAGTAATTTCTGAATTTTACTTTGTCTTTGACTATTTCTGGACTAGAACTTAGCATTTAATTACTAAACTATAATTAGTGGAATGCTTCCACTCTAGCCTAGTAAATTTTTATTTTAAAAATAGGTAATATACTTTTTAGTATTTTAGCACAACTTTAAAATTGATGAAAATTTTAAAGAATATCACAGACAGCTTTATAAAACAAGAATTCAGTTTCTTCTATTGTTAATGCATTATACCATATTTGCTACAACTAAGGAACCAATATTGATACATAATTATCTAAAGTTAAAATGCATTTATGTGATCTTAGTCCTTAATATGTTTCTATCTGTTCCAATATTCCATCTAAGGCACAAAATTATATTCAGTTGTCATGTTTCATGAGACTCCTCTGGGATATGATGATTTCTAAGACATAATTTAAGTAAATACATAAAATGAATTGTGCTTGTTGTGACATGTGACAATTTATTTTGAGGAAGTTTTCATCTATTAACTTGATTTTCTACATTCCCAACAGGTATAGAACTCCTACTCTGGTGATGATAGCTGAAATCATTCACATAAAACCTCCAAAGACAATGGAAACAACTCATCAACTTTAATTTTGTAGCTATTAATAAAAAATGGATCTCTCTTGCATGCAACTACTCTTCAGTTCCATGCTTTCAGAAATTCCACTGTTTGTACGTCATAAAAACACATGTATGACCTTAATATTATTGCTAGCAGTCTCATACTGCTAATAATTTTCTCTTGCTTACCTGTCCCTCCCTGCTCCTTAATTCCAAACTGTTATGAATTTTTTATAAGAAACATATTAAACGGTACCTTACACAGGCTAGATAAGTGTAATAAATGGTGATTTAATTTAAAACAGTATCTTAGCATTTTGTTCCAGGGATGCACAATAAAAAATCTGCATAATTAAGATCTCTATTGAGTTATCTGTTAAGTAAAAAATAATTACCATTAATTCATCTTTATAATACTTAGTTTCTATTCCCTCAAATTCACATTCTGGAACCCTAATCCAAATGGGATACCAGAGATGAAAACTTTTGGAAGGTAATTAAGTTCATGAAATCTTAAGATGGAGTTTCCCTGATAGGACTGTTGTCCTTAAAAAATAAAGGAGAAGAGACCTTTTCTCTTTAAAATGTGTTGATACTGGAAGAAAGTGGCCATCTGTAAGCATGAAAGAACACAGGATCAGCTAGCATCCAGGATATGAGACTTCCCGGCCTCCAGCTTATGAGAAATAAATGTCGGTTATTTAAACTAATCAGTAACATATTTTTGTTTTCTTTTTTATAATTAATATATATTAAATGTACAAAATAATGGTTCTATTATAATTTTCATTTTGATTTTTCGAGATATGGTTTTATATATTTTAGCACAACCTGACCTCAAATTCTTTTGCCCCTTAGCTGCTTAGATTACAAGTTTGGGTCTTCGTACCTGATTCATTTTTATAAAATATACACTGTACTTTTATCATAGTCACCTTCTGTGACTTCTGTTGCCATCACTTTTCTTCCTGTGAGTCTACTTCCTCCCTCTGAAAAATCCCTTCTCTTTCCTCATGTCTTTTTACTTAATCTAGACTCTGTTTTTTTTTTGGTTTTTGTTTTTTTGTTTTGAGACAGAGTTTCTCCATGTAATTTTGGTGCCTGTCCTGGATCTCGCTGTGTAGACCAGGCTGGCCTTGAGCTCACAAGAGATCCACCTGGCTCTGCCTCCCGAGTGCTGGGATTAAAAGCGTGTGCCACCACTGTCCCGCTTAATCTAGATTCTGAATATGAGAAAAATACATGACATTTTTCTTTCTGGGTCTGTTTTTGCATGATGATTTCCACTTTCATTTATTTTACTACAAACAGTATCATTTTGTTCTTTATAATTAAGCAAAGCAACACTCTATTGTGTATACATACCATATTGTGGTGGTTTGAACAAGAATGCCCTCCAAATGCTCTTACATTTAAATATTTGATTCCTAATAGGTGGAAAATATCAGGAAGGATTAGAAGCTGTGGCCCTATTAGAATAGGTGTATCAATGAGGGCCATCTCTGAGGTTTTCAAAGACTTGTGCTATTCATAGATAACAACACTTTGAAGTTTATAAGCCCCAATAAACTCTTTCTTCTGTAAGTTGCCTAGATCACGACGTCTTATCATAGCAATAGACAAGTAATTAACACAAATTTTCTTTATTTATTCATGTAATGATGGGCACCTAGGCTGATTCAATAACTCTGCTATTCTGAACAATAAACACTGGTAGGCATTGATCTCTACTATATGCTATTGTGAATATATATAATTATAGTATATATTATATATATTATGTAGTATTATAATATATAGTATTATAAATATCATGCAATATAATAGAATATTATATACATATATAGTATTATAATACATATTATAGTATATATTGTGAGTATATAGTATATAGTGAGTATTGACTATTGTGAGTACTGCTGCATGGATGTGTATGTATTTCTTTGTTATGCTGAGTTGGAATCATGTCAGTACATATCCAGGAGTGCTACAGCTGTATCATATGATAATGTTACCTGTGGTTATATACATATGTATTTCTTGAGGACACTCTATACTAACTTACATAATAGAAGCGCTAATTTACATCTACACAAACATTGTGTTAGGGTTCCTTACCACCAGCCATGCATTCTCACCAGAATTTGTTGTTTTCTTGAGAACAGCCATTTGTTCTCAAGATGAGATGGGCTCTCATCTTTTCTGGGATGAGATGGGCTCTCAGTGTAGTTTCGTTTTGCATTTTCATATGGCTAAGATGGATGAACAATTTTCATATACTTATTAGCCTTTTAAACTTTTCCTTGAGAAGTGCATATCCAATTTTTTTACCCATGTATTGATTGTATTGTCATTTTGCTAATATTTTAAGTTCTTTTTATATTATGGATATTACTTCTTTTTCAGATGAATTGCTATCAACCATTCCCCACAATGTATTTTCTAGTCACTCTGCTAGTTATTTCCATTGATGCGTATGATATAATTTCATAAAATTCAATGCAAATAATTAATGATAATTCTGTTATTTCTTGAGCCATTAGATCACTATTCAGATAACTATGTTCTATGCCTGTATCTTAAATTGTTTTCCTCTCAATTTCTTCTAGTTGTGTAGTAGGCTTTCTCAGTCCACCAGCCCCCAAATCATGACACAGAAACTTATTATCAATTATGAATGCTCAGCCTTATCTTATGCTCATCCCACTAGCTCTTATAACTTAATTTAACCTTCTCTCCATCTATGTTTTGTCTCGGGACTTTTTACCTTTCTTTCATTCTCTATGTTCTACTTTGTGTCTGGCTGGCTGGCTGCTGCTTTGCTGGCTGGCCCCTGGCATCTCCTTCTCTTTCTCACTCGTTCTTTCCTTTTTTGTGCCTAGATTCCTACTACTACTTATTATCTCTGCCTGCCAGTCCTGCCTGTCCTTTTACTGTCTAGTCATTGGTCATTCAGCTTTTTATTAGACCAATCAGGTGCCTTAGGCAGGTAAAGCAACACATCTTTCCATAGTTATACAAATACAGCATAAATAAATGTAACACATCTTTGCCTAACTAGAATTATAGTACACAACATAGTGGTTTTAATTTCAGTTCCTACATTGAAGTGCTTGATCCATTTTTAGTTGAAGTTTGTATGGCATGAGAATTAGCAGTCTTGTTTTTCCACATGTGAGTGTCCAGTTTTCCATCACCATTTGTTCATGACACTGTCTTTTCTCTAATATATATTTTCATAACAGTTGTTGCGACTCATATTGTTGCAACTGCATGGACTTATTTTGTTTGCATTTGTATCTATTTTTGTAATACATGCTGAGTTTGTTACTATGGTTCTGTAATATATTCTGGACCCAGATATTACCATACTTTCAATGTTATTCTTTTTTTTCTGAGAATTGTTTTGGTTCTTCAGTCTTTTTTGCTTCTACACAAAATTTAGGAATTTTTTTTTCTAATTCTGTGAAGAAAGTATAGTATCATTATATAAGTAGACATTGAAAATGATAGTCTATTCTAGGGATTACCAAAAATATTTAGAAAGACATTAAAATTTCACAAATGGGTGTATCCAGCAAAAAATTAAGCCTATTCATCCTTTGTTACCTGTTTCTTTAATAGCAGTTTTTGATTTGAGTTGTTGTAGGGCAGGTATGTGGGAAATTTTCCAGACATCTTACTTATTAGCTGTTAACAACTCAGGTTTTCTTACTTTTTGAGTCAACTTACTCCTAATGTAGAAACAAGTTCTATAAGTTCATTAAGTAAAGTTGCACTGTTGAAATCTCTGAAATTATTTGTAAATATAAAGATCTATTATAAATATCCATTGTAACTAATTACATATATTTAAATCTGAGTGTCTAAACCATTATAATGTTTTAGAAAGTAGGGCATATAGTGGTAGTATACTACAGAGACTAAAAAAGAGCTTTGAAATCACACTCATGTCCCTAGGCTTGATCCATAATTTATCAGCTATGTAACCTTGAGCAAATCACTAAATTTCTCAGAATCTTTGTTTCTTAATCTATTAAAGATAATTATTGGACTTAAATGAAATAGTTATTAGAATCAAAATGATAGTAATTGGTAATGAATTCAGATATCATTATAGCAATACTTAATAAAATATTAAAAAGTGTGAAAACCCTAGTTCCATTATTCTTTGGTAACTTACATAAATTCCCAGTGTTCATAGTCTCAAAAATAAAGGTTGTGCTAATGAGTAATGAGTACTCATGGGTCACATGATTAATATTCTCTCAAAATCTTGTATTTTTTAAAAGTATGAATACATATTAAGAGTACTCTTCCCGATCTCTATCAACTTAGACATGATTATACAAGTAGTTATGTCCAATGACATGGGGACATAGCTCACTTGTTTCATTTCTAACCCAAGGCATGTAATTGCTATAACTTAACCCTCGATCTCCTGTTTCATTTGTGGATAAAATGCTTTAAATATTTCTATTTTTTCTGGTTTATTCATCTTTTCAGAATATAAATTTTCATAGTAAATTCTAATAATGTTCTGAATTTCATGGAAGTCAATCATAATGACATACTTTTGACCTCTAATTTTATTAATTTGCACCTTCTCCCTCTTATCTTTTGTCAAATCAGTTTAGGGTTTGTCTATCCTAACTTTTTCGAAGGATGAAATGATTCAGATGATTCATCACTAACCTTTGTAATTTCTTGCTGCCTACTGTGTCTGTGGTTAGCTTCTTGTTGATATTTAAGAGCCTGGAGGTGCATTATTCTGCAGGACCAGAGAGAAACTTGTGACCAGGTCTCTAGCCCAGTGGTCTCAGATAAAGTGAAGGGACCAAGCTTCAGATCAAGTGGTCCCAGGGTCCTCTGAGAAATTGGAGCCTTGCTTCCAAGTGTATCTGAGGTTTATATGGTTGTAGGGTTCTGATGTCTGAGGTTCTATGGGTCACTGCAGGACCCAGAGTCTATGTACATGTTCCAAAGATTATTTGGAGCCACTGGATCTAACCACAGCTCCCTGATAGTAGACAGGTTTCATTTGGGTCTGAAGTTGGTATCCTGCCTTCAACTGCTTCATAGAATCCATGTGTGAGCAAAGCTTTGATTCCATCTATTCACCTTAGAGCTTAGTGTGTTTGTTCCACCAATCATTTTGTTGGCATATAGCTGAGACAGGATCACTTCAGCAACCCATGTGGCTATTCAATATCAAGTTTCACAAGTCCTGGTAGCTGAACTACATGTAAATATTTGTCTAAGAGCAGTCACAGAAACAAGAATATCTCAATAGGCATATAAGAATAGGAAATCAAAAAAAACCACTTCAATACATGCATCAAAGTCAACAAAGCAATACAAAAACTATGACATAGCCACTACCCACAGCCCTTCACTAACTGACACTACTCCCTTATAAAGAAATCCCAAATTACAGAAATAGCCAAAATTTCTGAGTATGAATTTGGGGTATGACTGTTCAAAATGATTAATGATTACATAGACGAATCAAATAAATAGATACATGAATTAAAAAAAAAACTTTCCAAGATCTTGATAAGATAGTTCCTAAAGTAAACATAACAGTTAATAAATTGGAAGTGGAAGTTCAAAATATTTAGGAAAATATTATCAAGGATATTGAAACATTGTAAAATAATCAAATAGTAATATTTGAAACAAAGTAGGTGGTCAATCAAATAAAATCCATCAAAGTCATTATTAACACAAAAGACCACAAAGAAGAATGAATTTGGGGCATGGATGTTGTGAAATACTCTTTTTGTACATGTGAAGGTGTGTTGCTTTCATTGGTTTAATAAAGAGCTAAATGGCCAATAGCTAGACAAGAAGAGGTTAGGCAGGACTTGTGGCTAGGGAGAGAGCTTGCTGGGATGAAGAATGGTGGAGTCACTAGCCAGAGGCAGAGGAAGCAGGACATGTACAAGATAAGATAACAAGCCATGAGCCATGCAGCAAGTAAATTAATAGAAATGGGTTAATTTAAGTTCTAAGAGCTAGTTAGAAACAAGCCTAAGCTCTTAGCTGAGCATTTATAATTAATAATAAGCCTTTTTTTTGTTATTTGGGAGCTGGCTAATGGGACAGAAAATTATCACCACATATGGTGCCCAATGTGGTGCTCAATATCTAAACACGGCCTGAGAAAGCTAAGAAAGTTCTAGATAGGAAGCCAGAAGTAGATTCCTAGTCCTGCAGTTTCTCAGGCAGGCTAGTGCTCAGTGGCATATGGACAAACGGCTCCTGGACATTGCTTGAGGGCCAGATCTGGCCACCAGCACCCTGTGCCAACATATGTGCTAAGTTGAGCCATGCAGGTGGCTGACATAACAGTTTAAGTAAGATTTATCTCATATGATCAGAGAATACTATAGATGTTCAGTAAAGACAGATCCTTATGGAAAGAAAAAAAACTTTAAACAGGTTACAGTGTGTTTAAAAATATACATGGGCTTAAGAAGAAAAAAATAAAGGGTCTAGACAGTCATAGAAAAAACAGTTTAAAAATAATAAAGTCTTTAAAGAGAGGAGTAAAATAATGAAAAAGAATAGCTGCTGAAAGATATTGGATTATAGAAACTGCTAAATTAAACCAATCTATATATATATATATAAAATGTCTTAACTTCAAAATGGAAGCCAAAAAATAAGTTGCTTTGGGGCAAAGGTTATGCATTTATTTCCACAGAAAACAAAAAGCTGTAGATTCATTCAAGGCTAAAGAAGATCAGGTTTGGTTGGGGAAGACAATCTGAAAATGGTGGCTATGGACATAAAAAAAATAAACCTAGAAAAACTACAATACACATGATGTATATTTTACCTGCTCAAACATAAAACAAAAAATCATCTTTGACTAAGTTGTGTACAATACACAGTATATACTTGTATTAATGCAGATACATATGTTACCTTTGAAGGTTTATGTATTTTTAGAGCAAGGGGACCGGACACTAATAAAAATGAATGGCCCAGGTGATCCAGCATCTCAGAATGTCTCTGTTGCAGTTTCCTCAGAGTTCTACATTCAAAACAGCTTCAAGGATGCTGGCTGAGGTGGTCCAGCCTCACAGACTTCTCTAGCTGGGATTTGACCATTATCCTGATTTACTCAGGGACCCTCAAAGATACAAGCACCCCAAGACAACAGGAAGCAGTCTAGAGAACAATGCCCACATTCCCAAGAGTTGGGGTCTGGGTGGGTTTTGGTCATTTGGTGGGTTATGGATGTTTGTCATCATTTTGAGGCAGGGGTAGTTGGTTACAAGCTGTTATTGGTTATGCTCAGAAAAAAAAGCTAACCAAAGGAGTTAGATTCAAGGATATCTTTCTAAAGAAAAAAAGGGGACTATAGTATGGAAATGACTAAATAAAATGGTGGATTGTTGAGTCTAATTTGAACAACTATTAACCTCAAATATTTTACATTGGTATGGATTTTGGTTTATTGGTACAATTAAAGTTTTTTTTTGTTATGCTCTATGTATGTTTTTACTCTTGTTTGAGGTATTGTGCTTATGCATCTCATTTGAAAATGTAATGTATACTTAAGAAATACAGGTTAGTAGTTAGTTGTTTATAATAATAAAACTTGTAGTCATATTAAATTTGTTTTCAAGGTTAAACAGATATACTTAGACAGATAGATATAGATGATCTTCAAACACTTCAAAGACTTATAGTATGTGATATTTAAGATGTTTAATAACCTAAGGCTTTTCATGAAAGTGAAACACATCTGCCCCTGACAACACCAATCTACTTCAGAGAAGATGATGGGCACTGAAGAACCTCCGTATGGAGTTTACTTTCTTTGTGGCAAAAGCTAGCCATTTGGGCAAGAAACTGCCCTTGCATCAACTGCTGACAATATGTTGTCCAAATTGGATAAACAGAACACAAAAAAAGGTGATTGCCAAACTTTACCAAGATGAGGTAGGAAAGTACTTCAAAATTCCTAGCTTCTCAAAAATGTCTATCAAGATATATATACTAGGCCTGTAGGCCAAAGATGGATGCCCCAATGTTGCAGAGAAACTTTGGGTGACTTTAGGTTTCCCTGTGGTTAGGTAATATTACATCCTTCTGGAGTCTTTAGTGGAGTTAAAGACTAAATAGTTAGACTTATAGTTTTCCTTGGTTATGGTAAAAAATAAATTAGGTATAAAAGTTTAGACTCACAAAGATAAGATAGCTAGAGTATTTTTCTCTAAAGTTGCCAAATACAAATAGACTGGATATTGAAAGTGTAATTCTTACTTGGTAACTGCTTTTGTTGTATATAGTTTTACTATGTTAGAGTTAAAAACCTTCCTTTTAATTAGACAAAAAGTGGGAAATATTGTGGAACAATCTTTTTGTACACTATGAAGATGCGTTACTCTCAATGGTTTAATAAAGAGCTAAATGGTCAATAGCTAGGCAGGAAGAGGTTAGGCAGGACTTGTGGGCAGGAAGAGAGTTCACTGGGATGAAGAAGGGTGGAGTCACCAGCCATACATAGAGGAAGCAGGATGTGTACAAGACGAGATAACAAGCTATAAGCCACATTGCAGCAAGTAAATTAATAGAAATGGGTTAATTTAAGTTATAAAAGCTAGTTAGAAGCCTAAGCTATAGGCTGAACATTTAAAATTAATAAGAAGTCTCTGTGTGGTTATTTGGGAGCATGAAGGATATTTCCAAGAAGTCTGGGACACATTTAAGATTCCAAATATGCCAATTCATAGCATATAAGGAGCAAAGGAAAAATCCAGTGGAATAGACAGAGTATTTTGTGAAATCACAGCCCAACATTTTCCAAATTTAGAGAAAATTAGAAAAAGTAGTGTGCTTCTAAACACAAGAGGCATGTAAATATCCAAATAGAAATGAACAGAGAAGAAACTCTTGACATATTATAATTAGGATGTCAAAAATACAATGTAAATAAATAATCCTAAAAGCAGTATGAGAAAGGGGACAACTTACATACTAGGTCAGAATTACCCCAGGCTTTTCATCAGCAACCATAAAAGCCAGAAGAGCAAAAATGAACTATTTCAATGTCTGAAAGTAAACAACAGTAAAATAAGAATGCTATGCTCTAAAAAGCTTTCTTTCAAAACTGATGGAGAAATAAAGATATTTCAAGACAAGAACAAATTAAGGCAATTTGTGACAAGCAAGCCAGCACTGCAGTAAGTTCTTAGTGGAATACTTTACAGGGACGAAGATGAAAGATAGTCTAGCTACAGATAAACCAGATGTGAAAAAAAAATGCCCAACACAGCAACTCAGAAAACCTTCAAAACTAACATGAGATCAGGAAGAGAAATACCAATAATCCAGCAAAATAGAACACCAACTAACATACTTATAGGAAATAACAAACCCCTTTCTTTAATAACCTTAAATGTAATTGGGCTCAACTCATCATTAAAAAGATACAGACTAGCACAGAGAATTAAAAAAAAACTATTATAAACTTCTTTCTGAGAAGCACAATTAACCAATAAAGATACCCAAAAAGTTAGTATCAGAGCATGGAAAACAAACTGCTAAGTAAATGAAAAACGTAGTCAAACTGGCACAGCTATTCTTATACCAGTTAAAGTAAATATCAAACCAAAATTAATTAGAAGAGATTAAAATGGACAGTGCATAATAATAAAAAGAATAATTCATCAAGAAAATATAATAATTGTAAGCCTTTATCCACCAAATATTGGAGGCTCTAATTTCATAAAACAAACACTACAAGACATAAAGGCCACAAAGATTCTGACATCATAATAATGGGGACCTCAACACTCCACTCTCAAATTTATATAGATCTTAGCTAGAGCTAAGAATCAACTGGGCTTAGCAGATATATACAGAATATTCCAACCAACAGATAGGGAATACACATTTTTCTCAGCAGCTCATGGAACCCTCTCCAAAAATGATAACATCACAGGACATAAGTCAAATTTCAAGAAATATGAGAGAGAGAGATAGAGACAGAGAGAGAGAGAAAAAGAGAGAGAATTCTTTGTTCACTATCAGATCATAATGCAACAAAACTTGAAATCAACAAGAGAAACTACAGAAACCACAAAAATACTTGGAGTCTAAACAACACACTCTGGAATGAACATTGGATCATCCAAGAAACCAGAAAGGAAATTTTAAAAGTTTTAGAGAGAATGGAAATGAATTTGGGTTTGAATGTCAGCAAAAGAATGGAAACAATAACACCACAAGCAGCAAAGAAGTGGAATACAGAAGGAGGTCTAAGCAGGCAAGAATATGTTCTTCCTCACAGCTCATAATATCTGGAAAACTGGAAGAAAGAAGTTGCCCATTTTGGAGGAGAGTTTTCTGTTCTCTCCTAATTCTTACTGGAAATGGCCTCATAGACCTGCTAATAGGTGTGTCTCTTACTAGATTCCAGATCCAATGATGCAAACAGTCAAGATTAACCATCATACCTGATACATATATATCAATATAAACCACCAATTATTATTATGCACCATTTGATACAATACAATGCTGCTACTCTCCATTATGTAGGATTAATTTTTTTTGTCTTTCTACAGTACTTAGCAAGGTGGTACTCACAAATACTGTATTAAAAAAAAAGAATACAATGTTTTAAAATATCTTAGCACAAATAATTCCCAGAAATTTAATAGATCAATGATCATCCTTATCTCAATTCTAAAATGGTCTGATGTTTATCTATTCTCCCTTCTACAAATATTTTTATTATAGAAAATGAGCATCAAGATTGATTTGGAAATATACTATTTTTCTATATTCTGTATACGAATATTTCCTGTCAGAGCCTGGGACTTTTAGGGAGGTCTTCTTTGTACTGGGTAATTGGTACTGAGATTAAATTACAGAAATATTGGAATAAACTTTGATTGTGATTATAAAAAACCTATTTCTAATTTTTTTGAATTTATTTTATTTTATTTTACAATATAATTCAACTTTACATATCAGCCATAGATTCCCCCACCTATTTCTAATTTTAACCAATTATTCTAGATCTGTTTTTGTTTTATAGCTTGGTTTTACCACATCCCTCATGTAGGATTTTTATTGAATATTTCACTCACCAACATCCAAAACCTAACAGTTCTTAAAAAGAGTTTTTGTTTCTCCATATGACTATACCAATCGTCAACAATGAATGCACATCAAATCAAATGTAGGATGAACACATAATACTTTGTACAAAGTAGACAGTAGTAATAGGTTTGTTTAATGGCCCTCACCATGTTTGTCTCCACTATACTTTCATTTATACTGAACATCCAGGGTACACCCACTCTGAAAGAGCTTAACACTGGCTGATGGAAAAGCACTTGGTGCTTTGCTTTTTTCATTCTCATTTTATGATAGCTGTGCTCAAGTAAAGCTTCTGGGAAATGTCCTGCATTTAACAAAAAATAAATATATTTTTTCAGTACTGATTTGCCATACAAAGCGTGGCTAGATAGAAACAAACATAGTGACTACAGATGTTTCAGCATGGAAATATTTGATAGCCAGAGTATAAATGTTTTTATAATGTGTATAATTATTTCTGCAGGTAAAAATTCTAAGATTCTTTTTCTACATGAAAATCTAAACATATTATAAGGACAGCTTTAATTTGGCAATGAAAGTTGAAAATACTTAAAGTATACATAATCCATCATCTAGCAATTCCTGTCTCAGAAATTTATATCAAAAATAATCAAAGCTGTATGCAAAATTAATACATAAGGATTTGCATTATTAGATTATTTATAATGGAGAACAATTAGAAACAAAATGTCAGGCACTGAAAATTGCTTAAGTAAATTACAGGAAGTCCATATGGAGGTAAGATGTTCTATGATTAAAAGCATGTTGTAGAAGAATATTAATTTGCATGAGAAAATAGCCACAACTAAGTACTATGTTAAAGTAAAGGCTCCAAAACACATGTAAAATATGATTCTATCTTGAAATAGGTACATAAGTACAATTGTAAATCTAATTGTAGATTCATAAATGTAGTAAAAATCTTAAGGTATATTTCTGGGTGATAGAATTATAGGTGATTTTTAGTCACTATATCATTTTACACTTTAATATGTTTTCTGCATTTGGTTTATAGTTACCTCTGTAATTAGAAAAATATTTAAAAACTCAGATATTACAAATACATAAATTAGTACCTTTTGTTATAAAAATAGATATTGTTTGACATTATTAAAAAATAAGGGAATCTTCATAAGAGTGGATGTTATAGTGTAACTCATTTAGAGATATATGGAGTTAGCTTGTAATATATTTACAAATGAAGGGAACCATGTTGTGTTATTTCAACTGAGGTTAAAACTATTTTCTGATGATAGAATAAACAGTTTAGAAGCAACATTGTTGATATTCAATCCTTATTATTTCTGCTCCTTCCAATTCTTTAAATCCATAGCTTGTGGGCTGTTGCAAATGTACTAAAAATTTCTGTGGTAAACGGGAGTGGTTGTACCCTTATAAATTCTCTGAAAATCAGAACAGAAATAATAATCAGCTACATGTCTACTTTTGTACCTCTTAGAGACTTACTAATAAGTGCCAGAGTCAACGACTATGTGTAGCCATGGATGCAAAAAGAATCAGCTCACGAGCTGATTAAAATCAGAGCTAGAGATAGGCTCCGGGACAAAATTACGAAGAAGCCTGTTTTCCCCAGTGTAATCAGATCGAATGCACATGTTGCCTAGGCACTTGAAAGGATGAGGTTTGTGATGTTACAGTATTCACAGTTTAAAATATACAGATGATGAGGTCTGTGCTCTCAGGAATTTATAGTCTTAATTAAATCCACAGAAAATGATGGTTTATCTCTCAACTCCTCAACTGTGAGCATCAGATTGTCCAGAAAATAACATGAACTAGATGTGTGTTTATCTACTGTAAATGTACATATTTTATAGCTCAAAAATATTCAGGTGATTTGTTTTATTGAAAAATCACAATGCACTGTAGAGAAGACAGCAGCAGTGATGTACAAATCAATTACAGTAAAAAAAAGAACATATGCGTATAATAACCAAATATCAAGACTGCCTGGAGCTTTGTACAAGCTTAGAATTTTAAATTCAGTATTATTCAAAACACCTTATTCTCATTTTCACATTTTTTCCTGTTTGATGGTGAACAAAATTTACAACGTTGACTTTCAAGACGTTTTTAGTTTTTCTTTTATATCCCAAGTATTTCTGTCTAATTCTCAGCATAGCTCCCATTTGCTCAGAAAAGACTAAAAGACTAAAACGCATTAAAGTTAAGAAACTAAGTATATCTTACTTCTGCTTAAGAGATCCATAAGCAAATATAATCAAATAATTGATCCAGGTACCCAAAAAAGCTTTCATTGTAATATTTTAATGAGATGTTGGCAGCCACAGAAGCTTCCCTGGTTAAGGGAAAAAAATCTCTGCTTTACTTGAATTTTGCAAGCCCACTTGCAAAAAGTCAAATGTAATGAAAATAAATATAATCACCAAGTTTCTTAAGAATCTGGGGTGCAGAGGGAAA
Source organism: Peromyscus attwateri (assembly GCA_902168425.1). NCBI lineage: Eukaryota > Metazoa > Chordata > Mammalia > Rodentia > Cricetidae > Peromyscus > Peromyscus attwateri. The sequence continues at coordinate 1,847 of CABHPP010121141.1, read as the reverse complement.
CAGATTTATAAGGGTTATATGAATACAAATCATTGCTGGGTATTCTGTCTACAGTAGCATAGCTCTATGGATTTTTAGTATTTAATGGGGATAATATGTGGGTTTTGTTCATCCTGCTTATTAGATATTAATGAAAAAGCTGCTTTCTCTGATAAAGATCAAACAGCCAATACTTGGCAAGTATACATAAGACTTATAGGAATCTTGTTGTTAGGACAGTATTAGGAAAATATCCACAGGATAATTTATTTCTTTATATTTTTATTAATGACAATTTCATGTTTAACACTGAACATTGGTGCTGTTTTGAATGTGAACAGATTTTTCTCAAATGCAGATTTCATGGAACTTTCCAGTAGCTTCTAGTTGTATAGAAATGTACAGAATATATCTTCTTGCAGAATTTTCAGAAGCAGAATTTTCTTGTGAAAAGCAATCAAAATCACTGATGACTTCCTTGCAACAACCAAAAAAAACTGGCCAAATAGCCATGGTAAACTAAATTATAAAACATTTTGAAAAGGAAACTTAGTCATTATGGTATTATTGGCAAGTATTCTATAATGAGTGGTAGTTCTCTCCAAATAAACTGTCAGTATACTTTAAGGCATTTCTAGAAATTGGGACACATTTGTTTGCAAGAGGAAGATATGAACTAAAGTGTCAAAAGCAATAATGGGATTCAAGACTAGTATAAATTCAAGCATGTTTTTCTTATTGGGATACAGCAAAAATCTGAATTTGATGACTGGCCCTCCCATATTATTCTTGTACTACTAAGGAAATTGTGTTGGAAATGGATACATGAAATCTCAACTTATACAAGGTTCACATCTGAATGACATTTATTTTGCCACTGGGCTTCTATGCACATTGCATATTATTATTATAACTTCTTATACAGGACTGCAATTAAACCATGTGCTCCTACCTCATAAGGTAATTATGAAAATTAAGTGAAATAAAATTTATATGGTACATTGCACAATAGTACACACTTAAAATTGCCATCCTTATTGTACTGATAAAGTAGGTGAGTGTTTGCATGAACAATTTATAGATTCACAAAAGAAATCCCCTCTTTCAATATAGATGACTGGAGTCAATGATTTATCTTTTCTTTTTATTGGTCCTTACTTCCATTTTCTTTACATATTTTATCAAAATGTCTATTCTCACATACATTACAATTTAATCTCCACCCTTTTGTTCACTGACAGAAAATTATTTTATTCATAGTGATAATGTGAGAGATAAAACCATAATACCAACTCTATACTCTGTTCTGCCAGACCCAATCCTCATGGTCATTCCTAGCACTGCAAAAGAACACCAGCAGTAGCCTCCCCGCCACCCCTGTCCATGCCTCCTGTGGATCCCACAGACCATGCTTGCTGCTTGCTTAGCCTTCCTTGTTTCTGTGTCCCAGCCCCCAACTAAGTGGATATCCCCTGCTTAACCACAGGCCTCTGTGGCTAGAGTTTTCCTGCCTGGTCCACAGTCAGGACAAATCTCTCTCACCTGCCAGTCCCACAGCCGCTCAGACCCAACCAAGTACACACAGAGACTTATATTGCTTACAAACTGTATGGCCGTGACAGGCTTCTTGCTAATGGTCCTTATATCTTAAATTAATCCATTTCTATAAATCTATACCTTGCCACGTGGCTCGTGGCTTACTGGCATCTTTACATGCTGCTTGTCTTGGTGGTGGCTGGCAGTGTCTCCTTCCACCTTCCTGCTCTTTTCTCCTCTCTGTTAGTCCTGCCTATACTTCCTGCCTAGCCACTGGCCAATCAGTGTTTTATTTATTGACCAATCAGAGTAATTTGACATACAGACCATCC
>CABHPP010121140.1:0-22612 GCA_902168425.1 Peromyscus attwateri | reverse complement strand
GGATTAAAGGCGTGTGCCACCACTGCCCAGCTGAATAATGTAATTTTTTTTTTGATTTTTTTTTCTTTTATTGATTCTTTGTGGATTTCACATCATATATTCCAATCCCACTTATCTCCCTGTCCCAATGTGACCATCCCCCCTCCCCCCAAAACAAAACAAAATTTAAAAGAAAAACCAAAAACCAAACAAACAAACAAACAAACAAATGCGAAGAAACACATTCTGGAAGCTGCGGTGTGACAGTGAGTCCCACAGTTTACCTATTAGTCCATCCATTTTTTTTTAATTAGTCTGATTGTTCTTTATTTTATATCTAGAATCCACTTATGAGTGAGTACATACCATGATTGTCTTTCTGGGATTGGGTTACCTCACTCAGGATGATATTTTCTAGTTCCATCCATTTGCCTGCGAATTTCATGCTTTCATTATTTTTTTCTGCTGAGTAGTACTCCATTGTGTATATGTACCACATTTTTTTAATCCATTCTTCAGTTGACGGGCATCTAGGTTGTTTCCAGGTTCTGGCTATTACAAATAGTGCTGCTATGAACATAACTGAGCATGTATCTTTGTGGTATGAATCAGCATCCTTTGGGTATATGCCCAAGAGTGGTATTGCTGGGTCTTGAGGTAGTTCGATTCCTAGTTTTCTGAGAAACCGCCATACTGATTTCCACAGTGGTTGTACAAGCTCGCATTCCCACCAACAGTGGAGGAGTGTTCCCTTTGCTCCACATCCTCTCCAACATTGCCTGTCATTGGTGTTTTTGATCTTAGCCATTCTGACAGGTGTAAGGTGGTATCTCAGAGTCGTTTTGATTTGCATTTCTCTGATGATTAAGGATGTTGAGCATTTCTTTAGATGTCTTTCAGCCATTTGTAATTCTTGTTTTGTGAATTCTCTGTTTAGCTCTTTAGCCCATTTTTTAATTGGATTGTTTAGTATTTTGTTGTCTAGTTTCTTGAGTTCTTTATATACTGTGGAGATCAGTCCTCTGTCAGATGTGGGGTTGGTGAAGATCTTTTCCCATTCTGTTGGCTGTCTTTTTGTCTTATTGACTGTGTCTTTCGCCTTGCAAAAGCTTCTCAATTTCGTGAGGTCCCATTTATTAATTGTTGTGCTCAGTGTTTGTGCTGTTGGTGTTTTATTTAGGAAGTGGTCTCCTGTGCCAATGCGTTCAAGAGTACTTCCTACTTTCTCTACTATTAAGTTTAGTGTAACTGGATTTATGTTGAGGTCTTTGATCCACTTGGATTTGAGTTTTGTGCGTGGTGACAGATATGGATCTATTTGTAATCTTTTACATATTGACATGCCAGCACCATTTGTTGAAGAGGCTTTCTTTTTTCCATTGTATAGTTTTGGCTTCTTTGTCAAAAATCAGGTGTTCGTATGTGCATGGATTAATGTCAGGGTCTTCAATTCGATTCCATTGGTCCGTAGGTCGGTTTTTATACCAGTACCAAGCTGTTTTTATTACTATAGCTCTATAGTAGAGCTTGAGGTCAGGGATGGTGATGCCTCCAGAGGTTGCCTTATCATATAGGATTTTTTTAGCTATCCTGGCTCTTTTGTTTTTCCATATGAAGTTGAGTATTTTTCTTTCCAAGTCTGTGAAGAATTGTGTCGGGATTTTGATGGGGATTGCATTGAATCTGTAGATTGCTTTTGGTAGGATTGCCATTTTTACTATGTTAATCCTACCTATCCATGAGCATGGGATATCTTTCCATTTCCTGATATCCTCTTCAATTTCTTTCTTTAGAGATTTAAAGTTCTTATTAAAAAGGTCCTTCACTTGTTTAGTTAGTGTTATCCCAAGGTATTTTATATTATTTGTGGCTATTGTAAATGGTGATGTTTCTCTGACTTCTTTCTCAGCCCTTTTATCATTTGTGTATAGGAGGGCTACTGATTTTTTTGAGTTGATCTTGTATCCTGATACTTTACTGAAGGAGTTTATCAGCTGTAGGAGTTCCCTGGTTGAATTTTTGGGGTCACTTATGTATACTGAATAATGTAATTTTTAAAAAACTATATTTAGAGGCTAGAGGGATTGCTCAGCAGATAAAAGCACTTTCTACTCTTGCAAAGGATCCAGGTTCAGGTCCCAGAATCCACATGGCCGCTCACAACCATCTGTAATTCTAGTGCCAGGGATCCAATGCCCTTTATTGACCTCTGAGGGCACTGCATGTATATGGTGCATAGATATACATGAAGGCAAAGCACTCATATACATAAAATATAAATAAGTAAATGTTTTAGGAACATAATCTTCTCTCAAGTGTACACACACACACACACACACACACACACACACACACACACGCCCCTTTGTTTTCTTATATACTAAGACCAAGGCCATTTTATAAAAAATAAAAAATAAAAAGAATCACAAAAACTAATTCAAACAAGGTGCCCCTGGTGGAGAAAGATTTTAAATCAACTATTTGTGTCTAGTCCTAAACTATATGGTGGCACACACCTATAATTCCAGGAGGTAAGAGGAAAATTGCAATGAGTTCAAGGCCAGCCTGAACTACAAATCAAGATGCTAAAAAAGGGGGGGGGGGGGGATGAAGAGCAGTGAACAGTTAACTGTGATGGATGTGATCCAGATACATTATAATGCTAAAAATGCTTTTCTCAAAAATTTCAAAGATTTTTTTTAACCTTTGTATGGTTATATGTGTGCCTGAGTGGTGTTTTGGTTTGGTTTGGTTTGGTTTGGTTTGGTTTGGTTTGGTTTGGTTGAACTATATATGTGCAGGAACTCATGGAGACCAGAAGAGGGCATCAGATCCCCCTGGAAACACAGTGAGGGCTGGTTGCGAGGCCTTGTTCATCTGGGAGCTGAACCTGGATCCTCTGCAAAAGCTGAGCCAACTCTCCAGCCCAATTACCTTTTTTTTTTTTTTTTTTTCTTTTTAAAGACAGTCTCACCATGAAGGCTTGGCCAACCTGGAACTCACTATGTATACCAGATTATCCTCAAACTCAGAGATCCACCCACCTCTGCCTCCTGGATGCTTGGATTAAAGGCATGGGCCACCAGGCCAGGCAGAGATGGAAAGAGTTTTAAAAATCATTCTAATCTGTCAGGTGTGGTAGCACATGCATATGTGCATATGCACTTGGTAGACTGGAGTCTGGTCATTCCCAGCTACGTAGCAAGTACTAGACCAGCCTAGGCTAGGTGAAAGTCTTTCTCAACAACAACAAAAGTAATAATTCGAGGCTTTTCCACAAACATATCTGCATGGGGCTGGAGAGATGGTTCAGCAGTTATGCATATTGGCTGCTTCTCCTGAGGACCTGGGTTCTAGTCCCTGTACCTACATGGTGGCTCACAACTCTATATAACTCCAGGACCAGGGGATCCCACACCTTGTGCCCTCATTGGGCAACAGGCACACAAATGGTGCAAATACATACGTTCTGGCAAAACACTCATACACATAAAATAAATAAATAAAATACGAAAGGCTACGATGTCTGAAACAACAAATGGGAAATCTGAAAAACTTAGGATGCGTTTTCACCTGGCATCGCTTGGAATGACTCCATATTTAAAAGTTCCTTTTAAATGGATTGGTCTTCAAGTAATAAACCAAACTCTGAAATTGAATTATTTACACATTTTACAGATTGCAAAGTCCCTATTAAAGTAATCTAATAAATTGTGCCATATGAGAAATTTGCTCTAAGTAACTTCACATGAACTTGTAAATTCTTAAGGCTACACATAAAGTTAATTAGCATCAGTTTTGACTCTCATTATACCCGTAACCATGGTTTCCGAAAAATAAAAGAAAACCTCAAAGAGACCAAAGTTAGCTTTAACAAGAAAAATAAAAATGCTTAAGGCTAACATTTCCAGTCAAATAAGAAATAGCTTTATTCATTTGTTTGGGGTGTGTGTGTGTGTGTGTGTGTGTGTGTGTGTGTGTTCTACAAGAGTGATGTTGGTGCATGAGCCTGTATATCTGTGGAGGCCAGAAGAGGAGTTAAGTATCCTCTCTGCCGTTCTCCATCTTATTTCTCTAAGTTGGGGAATCTCCTTGATCCTGATGCTGGTGTTTCCAGCAAGGCTGGCAGCCAGGGTACCTCGAAGATCCTTCAGTGCCGGCATCACCAGTACGCACATTACCACATCTGCCTTGTTACCTGGGTACTGGGGTATGAACTCTGATCTTCGTAGTTGTGGAGCAAACACTGTTAACCACTCAGTCATTGCTCCAGCTCAGTGAATGATTTGTACAAGAGAAAAGTCTACATTTCAGGTATAATTATCTCTGTTATCACAGAGAGAGAGAGAGAGAGAGAGAGAGAGAGAGAGAGAGAGAGAGAGAACCATGGACTTGACTTGTAATGATTGATTGAGATAGCCTCTGTAGCCATGCTGCCTGGAACTCACCATGTCATTCTGGCTGGCCTCAAACTTATAAAAGTCCTCTTGTCTCATCTCCCCAACTGCTGGGGTTGCTCACCAGACTGCCCTTGACCTCTGGATCCTCTGACCTCTGTCTGTTCACCACCACAGCTGCACTCTGTCCTCTCTGTTCCTACATGTGATCTGGTCCCTGGTCAACCAGTAAAACCACATTGTCCCCAAGTGCTTCAATAACTGAAGTTAGTTTCGGCTTTTTTTCTCAGTGGTTATCTTTGTTTGTTTGTTACAGAAGATGACTACCACCTAAAGGAAATGAGGAAGAAAAGAAAAGAGTTTAAAAAGAAGAAACAATGTTCAGAGGAAGAACACAGAATTGAAACAGTTTAACCATGATCCCAGAGCCACCTGTGAACTCACGAAAACAACCCGAAGGATGCAAAGGAAGTGGTCCCTGGGAGCTGCTCACCTGCAGGGTTCAAAGGACTTAAAAAGCAGCCTGCAGATCTTCCAGGGTGGCAGTGATCACTAGGACTCCACATGGGAACTGAAGCTTCATACTCTCTTTTTGACATCCTTATTCAAAAATATGTATAATGCCTACTGTGAGCATTTGCTGTGATACAAGGGCAAACGGTCAAAGAAAGATCTTCCAAGGAAGAGGAAATACGTGTATTATAATCTAGTGAGTGAAAGTAACAACAGCTGGGACTGTAACTCAGCGGTAGAGTGCTTGTCTAGCGTGTTTAAGGCTCTGAGTTTGAGTCCTAGCACTGACAAAAAAAAAAAGTGGGGAAGGGAAAAAAAGAAATAAAAGAATAATAACATTTTAAAATTATGTGCATATGTGTGTTCTCTGCAGATATGTTCAATGAGTGTAGGTGCCCACAGAGGCCAAAGGATGACATCAGATCCCCTGGAGCTAGAGTCACAGGAGGCTGGGAATCACAGGAAGTGGGTGCTGAGAACTGAACTCAGGTCCCCTGCAACAGCAGCAAATGCTCTTAAATGCTAAGCCACCTCTGCAGCTCCAAGACTGATAGATCTTAACTACTTTGCTGACAACTGGGTATACACGGAGTGATCTATAAGCTCCAATTCTTCCGTTGTAAAACTATAATCGACCATGTCACTGCTTCTATATCTGAAATAAATGCTAAAGACAAAATTTACATTTTCACAGCCCCAAGGTAGAGATTTGAAGTGTTCCTATCAAATAGAAATATTATCATTGCTTCAAAAATTTTAAGACCTAAAGCAATACAGTTTACAAAGACATGAGTTATTTGGGAGGGGCAGGTTTTTTCAATGTTTATTACATTGTTCTTTATTTATTTTGTGTGTCTATGCACATACACATGTGATTCAATCTGTGTGTGGAGACTGGAGAACATATTGCTGGAGTGGGAGATTGAACTCCAGTTGGAAGCTTCGTGGCAAATACCTCTATCTGCCGAGCCGTCTCACCCGTCCCGTAGGAGGTTTTGTAAACATACAATTCTAGTACTATGTAAAGCAATTAGGAAAGCATCTAGGGTAACGTGTCATTCTTTGATGGGTGATGTTGCTCTGTATGCTGTGAACGTGTTGCTCTGATTGGTTGATAAATAAAATGCTGATTGGCCAGTAGCCAGGCAGGAAGTATAGGCAGGATAAGCAGAGAAAGAGAATTCTGAGAAGTGGAAGGCTGAGTCAGTAGACGCCAGCCTGCTGTCCAGGGAGCAGCATGTAATGGCACACAGGTAAAGCCACAGAACACATGGTGATATATAGATTAACAGAAATGGACTGAGTTTAAGTGTAAGAGCTCATCAGTAGTAAGCCCGAGCTAATACCTGAGCAGTTTTAATTAATATAAGCCTGTGTGTGTTTACTTGGGTCTGAGTGGCTGTGGACCTGGTGGAACATAGGAAAACTTCTAGCTACAATTCTTTGCCCTTCTTCTTCCTAAAGTTTAAATTTCTATATTTATCATGCTGATGGACAGTTTCACAACCAGTATGGACAGTATCCCAGAGACAGAAGGAATGGATGATATTGCCAACCATAGTCAACTTTCCTGCTTGAGAATCATAGACGGACAGGCACAGATCTCATTGCTGGCCACTGAGTTCCAGCAGTGTGGCAGGCCCCACTCACCTGGTCCCTGCCCCATACTTTTTATACTCAGGCAAGATTTAATACAAATGGACCCCTGTCATACATCGATAGACATAGAACTGTGGAACAACTATTTAGCAGAGTTGGCCAGGTAGTTCCCAGGTCAGAATATCAAAAATTTATGGACATTTACTACATTAAAAAAAGGAAAAAAAAGATACTGTGTTGGATTTTTAAGACAAGCAGAAAATAGCACAGTGGTGCATGCCCATAATCCTGGTACTCAGAAAGTGGAGGGAGAAGGATCAGGAATTCAAATTCGCCCTTAACACATAGGGAATTTGAAGCCAGTCCAAGTGACATGAGACTGTCTCAAATAACAAACAGAGCGGACAAGCAGGGGTGGGTCTGGGTCTCTCACTTCCTCTAGAGAATTAATTCTCCTTCGTTTCAGTATTCTCCCTGAAAAACCAGGATGTGAAAGACCTTCGCAGGATTCTTATGAATAAAAGACAGCATGTTATCTAACACTTGGGACATTGCTCAGTGAGACTGCATGCATTTGAATGCACTTATGTTCCCTATAGTTTTAAGTCTATTAGATATGATTTTCTTAGAAAGCAGAACAAAAACCTAACGGAAACCTAAGCGGAAACCTAAACAAAACCCTTGGCTGCTGACCAGCCCACGCCCATCACCTCATCTTACCTCATAGTGCGTTGACTAGAGTGGGAAGCTCTTGGCAGTTCCCAAAGAACACCATCAGGATAGATGTGGAGAGATGTAAGAAGAGGTCTCTGTAACATGCTATGGAATGACAGCAAACCTCGGGCTAAGCACGTCACGATGGAACATGCCTGAAATCCCAGCATTCCAGATGTGGAGGCAGGAAGGAGAGCAAATCATCCTCAGCTGCATGGAGAAGTCGAGGCCAGCCTGGATTAGAGATGGAAAACACACACACACACACACACACACACACACACACACACACTCACTCCTGGAAAAAATATAAATAAAAATATAGTAATATGGGATTTGGAGTTTATTGAAACTCTGAGACCTTTTGGAGTTTGCATCATAAATGCTTTCTGTTTCACTGTGTGCAAAACCCCAGGTGTCAGCATGCTTCTGCTCCAGATTTGCTTATAAACATGCAGATGCAGAATGTGATTTTTCCCTGTGGAGAAGGTTAGAAATGGACATCCTATTTCAATTTAATCACACTTCATAAAAAAACCATTCTCCTGGCTTGAGAGCAATATTCAGATGGCCAAATACCAAACCATGACCTTCTGCTGGTTGGTTTTGCTTGCTACCATCCAGGGGATGAGCTGTTCTTACTGTCTTCATCCTCTGAGAGGGGTTTAAGAGGCAGTAAAAGAAAACTAAGAATTGGAGAAATATGATGGATAAGCATTGTGCTTCCAAAGGGGCCTCTCTCATGTACACACAGAGAGTGAGCATCAAAGACAGGGAAATGTTTACACAGATAAGAGAGCCATTCCATCAGGGACAATGAGACAAGAAGATAGGGAACGAGGGACAGCCTCCGAGAAGGTATAGGGTTCCCAGTAGGTAAACACTTTAGTTTTGCTTTACAATAGACAGAAAAGCATTCGACTGTGTGTTCTGCCTCCTCACTATCAGTGTTTCAACTGAGCAAAGACTAGTGTGGCCTAATTTGGGAAGAAAGGTCACAAACAGAACTTACAGGTTACCCTTTCACTAAGAAACCTTCGTGCTCCAGGCCCCTGTGACCGATGAAATACTGAAATGCGGGGAGGGCTCCATGCTGCCTCTGCAGTATCCACCCAAACACAGAGAACACTGTCCAGTGGTGAGAGGGGAGGCAAATCTGTCTGCCAGTGACACCAACTGTTCATTGTTTATGTTACCCAAAGACAGGGAACAACATCCCTGCACCGATGAAAGAGCTCAGGAGGTGAGGGGGCTTGCCAAAGCTGATGACTAGAGTCTGATCCCGAAAGACCCGTATGGTGAAGAGAACTAACACATGCACGTTGTCTTCGGACCGCCACACGACCCCACACACACCCCCACTCTCCCACCCCCACCACACAGACACACAAGATCTTAGAGTCTCTTAGTGTTATCAGAATGCCCACATGGGCTGTCAGAAACTCTACAGTGACGTCATTCTAATTTGTATCTTTCTCCTGGAATTCCTTTTTCTTCTGAAGCATTCTTCTTAGCTTACTTATGCAGGTTCTAAAGGTCCCCCAGATTCCTCCTACATTTATAGCAGCCAAAGATGGACTCAAGAAATAGATAAGCAAATACAAACCCCTTTAGTGTTGTTTTGAGATAGGATCTGTCTACATAGCTCTGGCTGTACTTACTAGAACTCTCTGTGTAGACCAGGCTTGCCTCAAACTCAGAGATCTGCCTCTGCTTCCCGAGTGCTAGACTAAAGATCAGCAACATCATGCCTGTCTACAAACCACTTTTAAAAGAAAGAAAAACCATGAACTTAATAAAGTATAATTATGAAAACAATGCATCATGTTCACCCATGCCTACATAAACTTATAAGTACTATGAAGGACGGTTAATTTTGTCTGTGTGTGCCTAATGTCCTTCATAAAATTGTGCCTTACAGAAAACATGGTTTTTTTCTTCCTGCAACAGCATTTAGTTACCTGGTGTCTAACCAACATGCAGTTAAGATTAGCTAATTGATAACTCTATCAGTATCTGTTTCAAAAGAACTTTCTTCTGAGTTTCTTCTTCTTCCTCCTCCTCCTCCTCCTCCCTTCTTCTTCATTGCTTAGTTCTGTTTTTGTGTTTTGAAACTGGGCCTCATAGCTCATGCTGGCTTTCAACTCCTATGTGGCTAAGGACAACCTCGATCTCCTGAGCCTCCTGTGTCTACCTCCTGAATGCTGGGGTACTGGAGCCATTTAAATGCCTGGCTCTCTAGGATGCATTCAACATTTGTTTTTATCACATACAATATGAGTTAAATCAGATTACATTTGTCTCTGTTATATATTCACCCATTAAAGTGTATTGCTACCAACAATGCAACAGAAATTGTGCAGACTGAACGTCAGTACAAGTAAGGAACACAGATGGACTGCCCTTATGGAATGCTGGTCCTTATGAATAATGATGCATAAACACACAACACGCTGTGATGAATATAGATGATGTCAAGAGTACAGTGAGTTTGGGAGGATCTGGGAAATGATTAAAAAGAGAGAAAAGAAAAACAGGTTCAGCAGATATTCTGCTAGAAATAATTAACAACACACACATACACACCCCACATTCTCCAGCCATATTTTTCCTTCAAGTCCTCATACTAGCTAGATGCACTGGGTATGAGAATCTCCAACAAAAAAAGGAGAGTAGAGGGAACAATATTTGGGGGGCGGTGATATTATTTGTTTGAAAACAAAATTATTTTAAAATGGTTCAATAATTTTTTTTTCAACAGTTTGTTTTAATTTTTAATTGTGTGTCTGTAAGGGGGCACATGTGAGTGAGGTACCCTCGGAGTCCAGCAGAGAGCATCACGTCTCCTGGAGCTGGAGTTACAGGCAGTTATGAGCCCCCCCCCCCCCACATGGGTGCTGGGAACTGAACCCAGGTCCTCTATGAGAACAGTAACCTCTCTTAGACACTGAGCCTCCTTCCGGCGCCCCCTCTAGCCCTGGGTGAATCATGTTTCTAACAGATAACTTTCAAGACACATTTTAAGTAAAAGTCCAGAAAAGGCAGGATGAGCCTGACGTATTCTGTAAAGAGGCAGAAGCTGCTTCGCTGCCAAGGCCTGGAACCCTTCCTATCCAGGAAACCCCTAAACCAGGTGCCCGCTGAAAACTCACCAGCCCTTGACAGCCAAGAAAAATGCCCTTCAACAATGAAAACATTCTCTTGTACTTGGGAAAAACACCCAGCATAGGCGCTGTTTTTGTAACAATTTGTTGTGGTTTCCATGATAGAACTCGGGCAGCAGCCATGTGGAAAACACATTTCAACAGGCTGCAGATCCAATGAATCAGTCTCTCTGCTGTGTGTTTCGGTCAGTGCTCCAGGTGGCAGCGGGGTCACCAATTATCTCACAGCTTCATTGTGTGAGAGAGAAATGGATGGGGGAGGGGGTGCTATGTAATTTGTTTCGTGTTGTTTTTCAAGACAAGTTTTCTCTGTATAGCCCTGGCTGTCCTGGAACTCACTCTGTAGATCAGGCTGGTCTCAAACTCAGAGATCCATCTGCCTCTGCCTCCCTAGTGCTGGGATTAAAGCATGCTCCACTACACTTGGCCTGAAATACAGTAATTTTTGTTAATTATCCAGTTAAATTTATCACCCTAAGTACTAGAATATGTCTTCTGTGACCTACTCAAAGGAAGTTTGAATTCAATATTGAAAAAAACCCTGAATTAATTAATCTTAAATTCTTGATATATGTGTTGTATGTAAAAGACAGTTTGAGTTAATATTTTTCCAGTTTTCCTAAAATGAATTACATTTTGTCCCTTCAACATTATAGATTAGAAGGGTCATATTAAAAATCAGACCAGGCTGGGCAGCAGTGATGTACTCCTTTAATCCCAGCACTTGGGAAGCAGAGCCAGGTGGATCTCTGTGAGTTCGAGGCCAGCCTGGTCTACAGAGTGAGATTCAGGACAGGCACCAAAACTACACAGAGAAACCCTGTTTCCAAAAAAAAAAAAAAAAAATCAGACCAGTGGTGGTGGCTCACACCCTTAATCCCAGCACTCGGGAGGCAGAGGAAGGCAGATCTCTGTGTGTTTGAGGTCAGCTTGGTATAGAAAGTGAGTTCCAGGACAGCCAGGGCTGTTACACAGAGAAATTCTATTGCGTTGTCACACTTGAAAGATAGATAGATAGATAGATAGATAGATAGATAGATAGATAGATAGATTAGAGAGAGAGAATTTAAAAATCCGGCATCAGCAAGGGACGGTGGTGCACATCTTTAATCCTCGCACTTGGGAGCAGAGGCAGGCAGACCTCAATGAGTTTGAGACCAGTCTGGTCTACATAATGAGTTCCAGGACAGCCAGGGCTCCATAATAAGACCGTGTCTCAAAAATCCAAACAACAGAAAAGCCGGCTTCACTTAACACACCCAACTAAACCATGATCCTCCTCCTCTTCAGTCTGCCCTCCATTCCTCATGACTGTCCTTCACCTTTTCACACACTGTCAAAACGTCAAAAGGTTTTAGAGACCTCACCTGTCCTTTTTCTTGCCTCCTCCGTCACCATCTGAGTCCTAGACAATCTCCTCTCCTGAAGACTGTGAGGGCACCCCCCACCCCCTCCCCCCTCCCACCCCCCCTCCACGGTCGACACTCTGCACTGACTCTTCCATTTGCTGTCTGCCTTGGACCAGAGTGATCTTTTCAAACATCTGCTCTTGGGCCTAGAGAGGTGGCTCGGAGGTGAAGAGCCAATTGTTCTGGCAGAGGACGAGGATTCAGTCCCCAACATTCACATGGTGGCTCACAACCATCTGCAGCTCCAGTTCCGGAGGATCCCGGGTCCTTTTCTGTCCTTTGCAGGCGTCAGACACACACAAGGGGCACAGATAGACATTCAGGCAAAACATTCAAACAGAGAAAATAAAAACAAATCTTTTTTTCCTTTTAGTCTGTTTGGTACTCACCTAACTCCCAGTCACCTCATCTATCTTTCCTACATTCCCTATGCCTTGTCAAGTTAAAATCCCTGAAAGCCATCAACAAGATACTGAAAAACTCCAATACCTACAAGGTTGCCACACACATCTCAGGCTGGGCTCATTTTCACTGCCTCCTTGGCCCCACTGACCTTCAAGTCCCTCTCACTGTGCCGGGCCTGTCCTGCAGGCTCAGCCCTGAATACAGCCCAACACAAATCTTACTTATCACCACGAGGGGCTTAGATGTTACTTTGTTTATATGTTTGTGTTCTTTAACTCAATTGCACAGGCTTTTGTTGTTTTGTTTTAGATTTGTGTGTGTGTGTGTGTGTGTGTGTGTGTGTGTGTGTGTGTGTGTGAATGAGTGAGTGTTTTGCCTGCATATATGTATGGCTGGTACCCATGAAAGTTAGAAGCGGTATGTGGAATTCCCTGTAACTGTAGCTACAGAAGGTTGTAAGCTACCATGTAAGTGCTAGGAACTGAACCCAGCTCCTCTGCAGGAGCAGTAAGTGCTCTTAACTGCTGAGCCATCTCTACAGCCCCAGTTACCCAGTTTCTTAACACACACTTTCTAAATAGCTCAGTCCGTAGAGCACATTCAGCTCAAGCATGGGGCCTGCTTTCAATCCTCTGCATACTTGTCGAAAGCCAGTATAACAGCCACACTGTGAGCTCCGTGCTGGGCAACTGGAGGCAGGAGGACCCCTTGGGTTTGCTGGCCGGCCAGGCTGTGCTCATCAGGGAACACCAGGCCAAAGAGAGATCTTGTCTCAAAGGGGGTCAATGGCCTTGCTGAGGATAACCACCGAGATTGCTGTTTGACCTCCACATGCGTGCACTCTCGTGTTTATACAAGCACAAGTGCACATGTGTTTAAGAAAAAGTGCACACAGCTATTTACCGACATGCTGGGTAGGCTGTGTGCACTTTCTGCTTGCTCTTTCTTAGACCTGAAATGTTCTTGCCTATCTGTCTGGGTAATTCATCTCTTCACTTTTTTTTTTTTAACTTTTTCTTGTGTGTGTGTGTGTGTGTGTGTGTGTGTGTGTGTGTGTGTGTGTGTTCTGTGTATGTGAGAGAACATGGGTGCATGCTGCAGCACATGTGTGGAGGTCAGAAGATATCTTTCCAGGGATCTCACTCAGTCCATTAGGCTTCTGGGCAAGCACCTGATGAATCATCAGGCCAGGCCTTTTACTTTTTTCTTTATCTAAAATGTTTTGTCTTCGGGTGGTGGTGGTGCACACCTTTAGTCCCAACTTTCAGGAGTCAGGGGCAATGCAGACCTCTGTGAGTTTGAGGCCAGCCTGGTCTACAAAGTAGGTGAGTCCCAGGATAGCCAAAGCTGTTACACAGAGAAACTCTGCTTCAAAAAACAAACAACAACAAAAAAATTTTTTTTAATCTTGTCTTGTTTTGGTTTGGGGGACCAGGTCTCACTATATAGTCCATGGTGGCTTTGAACTCGTTATTTAACTCAGACTAGCCTAGAGCACACGCTAATCCTCCTGTCTCAGCTTCCGAGCACCAGAGTTGCAGGTGTGTGCTATCACACTGATTCATCTTCCACAGGTTCTAATGCTCTGTGTTTGTAATACAACTCTGGTCAATTTTATTTGACTTTTTTCCAGTACTGTAGTTCGAACCTGGGACTTTGTCTATACCACTGACCAATTGACAAGTCTGTCTTCAAGAACCTCTCTCTCTCTCTCTCTGTCATATAGTCTCATGTAATACTGGCTGATCTAGAACTCCTACATCATGGAGTCCTTGAACTCCTCCTGATCCTCCTACCTCTACCACCCAAGAGCTGGGATTACAGATCTGTGCACCATGCCCAGTAAATCCCTTACTTCTGCCCTTCCCACCCACCCCAGCCCCCCACCCCCCAGCTAAAATGATGCTGTCTACAAAGTTGGTATGACACAGGATTGCCTTCCATAATGCTTTCTTGGGTTCTGTTTCTGAAGGCGCGAGATAAGACCCACTTTGGAGGAAAGCAAAGCTGATGCTCATGGGCAGGCTGTCTCCAGCTTGCCCTACGCATGAACCTCTTTACGATCAGAAGAAACAGAAGCATGGATGCCAACAAAGTGAGCAGCAGATTGGGGGAGCCTGCCGTTCAGGTGCTGGAATAAAGGCCCGAATGACCAGCAAGTGGGGACACTTACCTGCACCTCATCTTGTAAGGTCATCCTGCGTTAGCTAAATGGGTCCCAAAGAGGAAATGGATCCTGAACTATCTAAAGAAACCAAGTGCACCATTAACCGGAACTTTGATGATCAGGTGCGCTGCTGGGGACCACATGGAGGCTGAGGAATTCTCTCTCTCTCTCTCTCTCTCTCTCTCTCTCTCTCTCTCTCTCTCACCTGAAGAATGAGGGCCTGAAGCTTTTCCAAGAGCTAAAGCATTGCAGAAGCCCTCTGATGTCTTATCAGTGTTTACTTGGCTCTGTTGGTTAATGGTGGTCACGGGGAGGGCTGCCAGATAAACTCTCACACATTGTTCCAGTGTCTCTAACTCGAGCGGCAGGAGGTCTGAGAATGCGGGTCAGAAGAATCCGCAGGTCTCCCTGATGGGACAGAGACAAGGAACACTGGCTGCAGAGACCAGAAGTCAGCTGATTTGCATATTAATTGAGAGTTTCTGAGCAGTGCTTTGGGGTCAGACTTCAAAGGATCATATCAAATAATGGACTTTGTGACAAAATGTTCATGTTTTGTTTGACTGGTGGAAGAACTGTCATGATTTATTTCCTTTTTTTTTTTTTAAAGTATGATAAGTAAGACATGAGTTAACATCGGTAAGTGGGGTCTTCTGGATCTAGAAACAAATTCTTCTTTAGCGTTGACACAAAATGAAAGGCGCATCCGTAGAGATGCTCAAATGATAATGGGTTGCACTCATATCAAAGCCCACTGAGAAAGGTCTTTCTT
This sequence comes from Peromyscus attwateri, assembly GCA_902168425.1. NCBI lineage: Eukaryota > Metazoa > Chordata > Mammalia > Rodentia > Cricetidae > Peromyscus > Peromyscus attwateri. Next base: position 7,493 of record CABHPP010121140.1, on the reverse strand, counting down.
TTCAATTTCGAGGCTTTGGTGGCTTATCAAATAAAACAACGATGCTCTTTTTAACATGAAAATTGTTCTTTTTAAAGTGGATCTAACTAGGTGTGATAGCTCACACCTATAATTCCAGAACTCTAGAGGCAGAGGCAAGAGAAAGGCCACAAGTTGCCGACCAGTGTGGACTACAGTATTGAATTCTGGGCCAGCCAGAGTTGCATGATGTCTAGCCTGGCCTTTGCAGAGGAAAAACAGTAGATGCCGTGTCTCAAACAAGATGGAAGTTGAGGCTGGACACCTGAGGTTGCCCTATGACCAGCACATATTCACCTTCACACACATACACACACACACACACACACACACACACACACACACACACAGATTAGTAAACTCTGACCCAGTGAAGGAAGGGACTATTAAAGATGCATATGCAGAGAAGAAAAGTTTAAAACACTGTATTTCATATTTTATTTAGCTCTTTAGTAGCTTTTAATAAAAATATATAAAACTTTCTTTTGTTTTTGTTTTTTGAGACAGGATTTCTCTGTGTAGAAACCTATTCTGGAATTTGTTCTCTAGACCAGGCTAGCTTTGAACTCAAAAGATTTGCCTGCCTCTACCTCCAGAGTGCTGGGATCAAAGTTGTGCACCACACACTCAGCTAAAACTTTCATATATTAATAAAGTAATAATGTATACATACACATAATTTAATCTAAAAAAGAATGTCCAAGTATTTCTTGGTCTGGTTTATGGTTTATTACATTAAAAAGTCCTGTACAAGGTCCTGGATTCAATTCCCAGCACCAAAAAAAAAAAAATCTTATTTTCAAAGCCAGGGTCACTAGTAGGGCTGCAAACTCAAAATCACCATGGGTCACACAGTGAAACATACACATCTTAAAATAAATATAAAAATAATCTTGTTTTATAGATTTTATATCTCAAGTTTCACAAAGAAAGACGGCTATTATAGTGGGGAAATCTTGTTTTCACCTATTCAGTAACTTCAAGAATACACACTAGCAGTTTCAGGAAGGGAAGTCATCAAATGTCGTAACTTCCATTACGTCCTAACTCATTCCTTCCATTGTGCACTCCCAGAACAGTGGAGTTCTGGGCACACTATTCTGCCCCATGGTAAACATGCCCACTGCATCTGCTACCCCCTGTCCTGTGCTGGAAGCTCACAGAAGGCATGCCTCAGGTTTGAACCCAACACAGCAACAATTCACGATGACTTCAAACAGCATTCAGAGAAACAGTAGTTCTCCAACTTAACAACATTTATTTTTTGGTTTTGTTTGTAATAATTTTCTATTAAATTTGTGTGTGTGTGTGTGTGTGTGTGTGTGTGTGTGTGTGTATGTGTGCACATGCATGTGTACACAAATTCTCAAGCTATGGCTATTTGGGAGAGACAGTTCTCTCCTACCATGTGAGTCCCAAAGATCAAACTAGAGTTATCAGGTTTGGTTGTGAGTACCTTTACACACTGCCCGCAGCCACCACCCCCACCACCCCCACCCCACCACCACCCCCACCACCCCCACCCCAGGGATTACCTCATCAGCCCATAACACCATTAACCCATTTGTATTGTCAGGAAATCTTCCTAAGATGCTGGGCCAAAGGGCCCCTCAGTTCTTCTCTGAATAAATCTATCAGAGTTAGGCTGGGGGTGGGGGCACGGACTCTTAGAGAAATAAGCAATAGGGTAAGGTAGGTAAAATTTTCATCCCCAAATGAGGCTAAATGTTTTGAAAAGCAGAACTCAGTCCAGAGTAGAGGTAAAATTGATTTGAAAAATGAGTCAGGAAGATTACTCACTGATTACCTAGGAGACCTCAAACTGTCCCCTGGAGACATAAGAAAGCAAGAAAGAATCTAGTTCTTCTAAAGGCCTAGTTTCTGACTTTATCACAATCTAAAGATATAAAACAGTCTGGGGTGTAGCTCAGTTGCGAGAGTGCTTGCCTGGCTTGTGCAGAGGCCTGGGTTGATCCCCAGTGTCACATAAAAACAGGGCAAGGTGGCACGGGTCTGTAAACAGAACACCAGAAGGTAGAGGCAAGAGAATCAAATGTTCAAAGTTGTCCTCAACTACACGGCAAGTTGGAAGGAAGATTAATTGTAAGTTATAGATGACTTCTCATAGAGACTAGAGAGATGTCTCAGCTCTTAAGAACACAAGACCCAAATTTAGTCCCCAGCGCCCACATCAGGCAGCTTACAAACACCTGTAACTCCAGCTCCAGGGCTCTGGTATCCTCTTCTGACCTTCCCCTGGGCACCTACACGCACACACATGTACACCCACACAGATACATGCCTGCACATAATTAAATAGAAAATAAATCTTTTCTATAATCTTTAAAATGGAGGGAGGGGTGGAGAGATGGCTTGGTGGTTAAGAGCACTTGTTCTGGCAGAGGCCCTGGGTTCCATTCCCAGCTCCCACGTGGTGGTTCTCACAGTCTGTAACTCCAGTCCCCGGGGATTTGAGGGTCTCTTCTGACCCTCATGAGCGCCATCAAGGAAAGTGGTGCACAGATATACATGCAGGCAAAACACCCATGCACATCAATAAAAATAAACCAATCTTTTTTTTTTTAAATCTTTAAATAAAATGCTTGTTATAAAAGTGGCCATTTCCCAATGTGATATTTGGGGAGGTCCTAGAGATTGTTTTTTCCCTTCTGGGAAAACATCCTTTTCCAGAATGTTAACTCGGGTTGGGGATAGGCCCCAGGTTCAGTCCCCAGCCCTGCCAAAATAAAGAGAAAAAACAAAAACAGAAAAAAAACAAAACAAAACTAAAAAAACCACAGACCATTAACATTTTCAAGATCCTCTTTCTAATATTGTACTTTAAAGGAAGCATTTATACGTACATCCATTATCACAATTCCAAAATCCAAAAAGCCTGAAAATCAAGCTTCCTCTTCCTTCATGAGACATGGTAATCTGGCCACATGCTGGTAAAATCTGACTTAGTCTTCCCTCAGCTGGAGGATTGCAGGAGCTGATCATCCAGGGGACCAGCAGCACAGTGTGCAGTTAGATGTGGAGTCAGCTCCAGCTCCGCCACTCCCTTTAAGACCACTGACAAGCTCTCTAACCTCTCCTAACCCATCTTTGTTTCCCCCTTCGTAGAAAGCACAGCGATCTCAACCCACAGGTATCCCTAACATGGTCTCCAAGTTTAAAAACTGTAATAACGACTGGCACACAAGGAAAGATTCGTAAATGGTCACATCAAAATTCCCATCTCATGAAACACCTTGATGGTCTCCTTGTACCCTGGAGTGAAATTGAGTTCCTATGGCAGGTTTGTTATTTAAATCCATCATTTTTATTTAAAAATAAATTAATTAAATTTGTATCGCATTGCATAATGCTCCAATTCATGATTCTTCTTCTTCTTCCTCAGAACTATTTCTTCGTTCCACTGTTAAACAAACGCCCCTCCGTTTATGTCCTCCGCCATGCGTGTGCACAGGGGATAAACGCAGGGGCTTCTGAGGATCACCCGATTGCAAACAATGGAAGTCCCTTTTCTCGTTCTCGTACAATCAGAGCAACAGGGAATGATATTCCCTCTAAAACCAGGACCTATAGAAGCATGTAAATGCACTATGAAAATAAACCACGCCATCACAACCCTAGGCACCGATACCAATCTCAGTCACGTTTGACATGCTTCACTGGCAGGGCTGGGAGGCTGAGTGGTTGACCTGAAGATGGAATAGGTCTACCGAACTAAGGTGCTAGGTGCCTCCCGAAGGCCAAACAGCACATCACGTGACAGGAAGAGGCGGGAGCAATGGCCCTTTGTATTTACAAACTGCCCAGGCAAACTATTGGAATGTAGTTTTCTTGAAGCTGTGATCATTCACCCTCCCAGGACAAGGCCACAGTTCTGTTTACTTTGGGTTGTTTTCCTGCTTCCTCCTCAGTATTATTATTCTTTTTTAAATCCTTTGTTATTTTTATTGGATGTCTTCTAGACAGTAAGAGTAAGATGGCTAGCTTCTTAAGATTTTACAAGTGCCTCTCGGACTAAAATCACCACAGTGTTTGGCTAGCAGGAATGTGGTCAAAGAAAATTAGCCCAGAAGAGTTTGGGAGAAAAAAAAAAAGAGTACCTGTAATCTACCTTAGTCAGAAAACAAAGGGCTGGGGATATAGCCCAGTGGTAAGTGCTTGCCTAGCATGTGTGAAGCCCAGCGTTCAATCCTCAGTCCTATAAGAAGTGGTGGTGGCACACGTCTTTAATCCCAGCACTCAGGAGGCAGAAGCAGGTGGATCTCCATGAGTTCGAGGCTAGCCTGGTCTACAGAGAAAGTTCCAGGACAGCCAGGGCTACACAGAGAAACCATCTCAAAAAGCCAATAAAGTAAATAAATAATGAATCTTTAATGGAGCTGGAGAGATGGAGAAGAATGCACCATTGCGCATCCCAGCATCCACATCAGAGTGGCTATAACATCTGGTAGGATACCAAGGAACACTTCAAGAGCTTGGGGAATATAGTTTACTGAGGGACATAACATTTTTCACATCTATGCCTTGTGTAATTGGAGTGAAATGGTAGACTGGTCCATCAATCCAACCAGGGGCCATAGTTTGATTGGGTGAGTGTTCAGTAGATGTTGAGATATGGGGAATCTTATCCAGTCAAGCCTCACTTTCCCTCCCATCTGCAAAAACTGCTTGATGTAAAAAAAAATAAAATAAAATAACTACAAGGGACCAAAGGAGCCTATAACATCCCAGGTCCAGTGGGAGGGGATCCCATGCTTCAGGGATTATCAGGTACCTGCACTCACATTCTATACACACAATTAAAAATAAATGTTAAAATAAAAATAAAAATTAAAATCTTTTTAAACAAGAAAGTAGATGCAATTGCTCCTGACAAGTACTGCATGCTAACTGTCTAAGAAAACTGTTTACATCGCTCAGGGCATGACTGTCACAAGCTAATGACGGAAAACTAAGTGTTTCTGCATGTCTCCGACTCCCAGGGCCACCATACCTGGCCTAGAAAACTAACTCTTGATCACAAATTGGTTTCATTTTGGTCGCCAGTGCCCACTGATGATGTAAGACGCCAGATGCCAGGCCCCGAGCTGCACATGCACAGAATCCTAACACACTCCCCCAGCTACAAGACCGTACATGCACTGTCCAGTAGCCAAGCAAGAGGCTTAGTCATCCCAGGGCCTTACATCCTACATAATCCATGCAATGCGTGATCATGTAATTTGTACACAGCATGATCACGCAAGCTATGTGCATGTGTGGCACAGCTACATAAGCCCATATGCGCATGTGTGGGGGGAACCTATAAAAAGTGGGTTCCTGGGCTGGAGAGATGGCTCAGAGGTTAAGAGCGCTGCTTGCTCTTCCAAAGGTCCTGAGTTCAATTCCCAGCAACCACATGGAGGCTCACTACCATCTGTAAGGAGATCTGGCGCCCTCTTCTGGCCTGCAGGGATACATGCAGGCAGAATACTGTATACATAATAAATAAATCTTAAAAAAAAAAAAAAGTGGGTTCCATCTATCCCTCCCCTCCCTTCCTGCGTGACCTTTCCAAGCACCCCCTTTCTGTTCCCCTTCTCCTAATAAACTCTTTTTTTTGGGGGGGGGGGGAGTTTCGAGACAGGGTTTCTCTGTGCAGCTTTGCGCCTTTCCTGGAACTCACTTTGTAGACCAGGCTGGCCTCGAACTCACAGAGATCTGCCTGCCTCTGCCTCCCGAGTGCTGGGATTAAAGGCGTGCGCCACCACCGCCCGGCATAAACTCTTATAGTGGGCTTTGTTATACTTCGCACGGTAAACAGTGCCACTTAATAAATAACATTGTTCCACTTAATAAATAACAAGGAAAACTTGAATTTCTGATCTTCCTGCCTCCACCTCCTGAGTTCTGTGAACATAGATATGTCTCGTCATATCTATCTTACGTAGTTCTGGGGTTGACCCTAGGGCCCTATGGATGCCAGACAGTCAGGCTAGCAGCTTAAACTACATCCCCAGCGTCTTGTATTTTGTTTTTGTTTAAGGATACAAGTTTGGAAACATCCTCACATGTATAAACACCTACCTTCTAGAATGTTATAATACAAAAAAAGTAACCATACTGTTAATCCCACCGGGTGAGACTAAGACTACTACCACAATTTTGAGCCAAATTTGCCGCAAGCTTTCAATACTGGTCAGGATGATGGACTCCAGACAAGTCCATCCTGGGGTTCCCAGAAAATGGCCATGAGCCATGTTGGCTAGGTGCTTATAAAGGCGAACCTACAAGGTTACTTATTCCCTGCCTTCGTCCAATCAGGGACAAGCAAACACCCTGATGTACTTCCTGCCTACATACCTCCCACCCATGTGTGACCAAGCACACCCAGTGCAGTTGGGTCAACCAAACTTGTTCAGGGGAGCGAAAACCTGTGCCTTGTTATCTTACATGAACAACAGCCTCCAGCATTTCAAGAAGTATCTATCCTGGGCAAGGGAAGGGTTTGTAAGTCAGAGGCATTTTGTTTTAAGGATCTTGGGAGAGCAAAAGGTACGTTTTAAGTTTTAATTACTGTGCCATAGAGATCCATGAAACAAAAATGCCTCTGACTGCCCAAGGATGGATAGTTCCTAAAATGCTGGAGGCTGTTGTTTACGGGAGATAACAAGCCCCATGTTTTCACTCCCCTAAACAAGTTTGTTTGACCCATCTGCACCAGATGTGCTTGAACACATGTGGGCAGGGGGTTCACAGGCAGGAAATACGTCAGGATGTATACTTGCCCCTGATTGGACCTAATGGGATATATTTAAGCTGCTACAAACCAAGACTTGAAGCTGTTTTCTGGAAACCCAGAAGATGAACCTGGCCAGAGCCTATCCACCTGGCCAGTATTTAATTAAAGCTCGCTTCAAATTTAGCTTTAAATTGTGGTAGTGGTCTTATTCTCAGTCGGTGGAATTAACAATCTCTTAGGCACAGTAATTAAAACTTAAAACATAACTTTGGCTCTCACACATACAATAGGGTTGATAAAGTCCACTCAAGCATCTCTGGGATGCTTTTCATCTAGGTCCTGATGTGGGAGCTTCAGGGCTTGCGAAGCACAGGGAACATCCATGTACACAGAAGAATCCATAGTGTAGCATCACTGTAGGCCAGCCGCATGGGACAGCTGAAGGGTGCTCACAGAAGCCAGTCTCCCCAGGTTCTGGAAAGCTGCCTGGAATGCTGCTTTCATGTCCTATTAGCACCAAGCTAAGGGACCTGGGAGAGCAGTCCACCCTGGCTTTTGTTTGCTGTTTGCTTGCTTGTTTTAAGATTTTTCTAGGGGCCAGAGAGATGGCTCAGCAGTTAGTAACACTTGCTACACATACTTACACTCAGATGACCCACGAACATAGAAAATAGATACAAAAGAAATAAACATTTTGTGTGTGTGTGTGTGTGTGTGTGTGTGTGTGTGTGTGTGT